>NDXB01016780.1:166724-213932 GCA_002631895.1 Agapornis roseicollis
AAAAAAAAAAAAAAAAAAAAAAAAAAAAAAAAAAAAGAAAAAAGAAAACAAAAATGAAAAAAAAAAAGGGAAATAATAAAGAAAGAGTAAGAAACCCCATTCATATCCCCTACCTTTATCTGACAATGCTGTCCTAATATATGGGATTCAGGCATAGGGAAAACAATAGTAACCCAAAAAGAGAAACCAAGTGCCCACAACTGTCACGTAGCACTTCACATTGGAACAGAGGATAGGAACACCACAGTCCACTTAAAGGATGTATATGTACTTTACATGAAACCACACTTAACTAATCTGTCTTGGACCACAATTCTCATCTGCCCTACCTACGTAGGTACCTGCTCTAACCCTATGCTAAAAGCTTCATACTTGTGACTTGCTCCTTCTGACCCAGTGATGTCTGTGAAGAAAATGACTCAGAAGAACAGCATCAGTACTGGGGGTTGCATTGCCACAACCCCTGGACTACCTAGTAGTAGAGATACTAAGGGCTTGATCCTTCAAACATGATTTTTGCCTAATGTGGTTACTGGTACAAGTAAGATAAAATTATAAAAGTGATACTTATGTGAACATACTTTGGACAACATAAAGGAAATTCAGACACATGAACAATTCCTGTTGGAATAACTCCCCTGATGACACCTGGCTCTCCACTGTGACTTAGTGCAACTGCAGCAAACTTTTATGTGCAGCTATTGAACTGGAATCATGTTTTGTTCTGTACTTCATTGCAGAATCTTACATATGTGTAAAATATGTATGGAGACTGTTGTGCAATGGCACAAAATTCACACATGAATTGGAACTCCCAGTGTTATAAAAATGCTAAATATTTTGCTATATTGTTGCATTCCCAAAATAGGAGACCAAAAGATCAATTTTCTCTAAGTATTGCACAATACTGTGTGCCAAGAAAAGGTGAATATTCTTGGTTTGAAGCAGTGTTGTGCTCCGATATTTCATGAAAAACAAGCAATTGACATTTCCTAAATCCATGTATTTCATTGACATTTTGATGAACTGACTTAACCTTATACTGAATCGTGACTCCTGAACTTTAAGCCCCATAAAGCAACAGACCATTTTTTTCCCAGGCAGTTAGCTTCCCAAAGCAAACTTTCTCTTGCCCAGTGCACCCTGTCACACACCTTTCAATGAACTCAGAGAAATCAGTGCATTTCTTGCCATCAGCCTCCATTTGTTTTCATGAACTTCAGTTTCCATAAAATGTCTTGTGTTTTACAAGGTAAAAACATAATTGTGGATACACTGAACAAAACCTTTTGAATTATATCAAATTAACTTAAAAATAAAAGAACTAAAATACTACCACAACATTTATGAAAACTAGCCAAGGCAAATACTTCTTTTTACTCTTGACAAAAATATTTCCAAATAACGTATAGCAAAAATATTGATTTTTCCAAAAGACAGCTTTCCAGTATAAAGTGAATGACTGTACCTGATAGCCAATAGCTTACATAATAAGAATGCAGCAGGGACATTTGTCATATTAAAGATTGTCCTGACAAGACCCTTCATTTGTACTGCACCCCTCAGTAGTGTTTCTGCTTTTAAATGCCTGCTCCACAACCCTGCTAGTGCCCAGAGCTTGCTCTTACAAATCTCCTTCCCAGTTCTGTGGGCTGTAGAAGCACCAAAACATATTAGGATTCTTGATGTTAAGCCAAAACCCCTGTTCCAGCAAAAAATAAGTATTTGAGCAGCTCTGCTGCATCAGGGCTCACATCTTTTCTAACTTAAAAATGTGCATTTGTTTTTGTTTCTCAAAAATGATACTAATTCTAATTCTATTTAAAGCAATCCAGATTTTAACTGGAAAAGTAGGAAGGAAGAAGATCTCTTCATAAAGATACGGGGGAAGGGGGAGGGGAAGGGGAAACACTGTTAAAGAAGAATAATACCCAAAATCATAGACATTGATAAGCCTTTAATTTCTAATAGACATTGAGCCAAATACATGCCCATCTAAAATAATAAGCATGGATCTATTATAAATGTGCCAGTAACATTCTCCAGTGTGTTTCAAATCACAACAAGTATTTGAATAACTGGAGAATTTATTTTTTGCACCAACTACTTCTGAAACCAAAATGCATCTACATTTTGTTTCTCATTTCATTAACACAGGATTATTAATCATTGCAATGTGTGCTGGTATTTAACATATGGTAGATGATCAAAATGCATAAGCTTAAGCAAGACAAAATACCAAGACTATATCCTTTCACCTGGAATTTTGTTGCTGTAAGTACTCCTTGAAATTATATTACTTTATAGTATCTTACTGATCAGCAATTAAACCATATCTCCACTGTCAAAATTAATTACATCAATTGAACTTTACACTCTATTAAAACAGAAAATATTAACTTCAAAATATCTAAGAAAGCAAAAGCTGTGGATTCTGATGGCCTGCATAGTCACAAGCACTATATAGAACTACAGACAACAGAAAGAAAAGTTACTTTATACATTTATTTTTCAGTAGTTAAACACCAAATTCTCATTATTGACAGATTGTTTCCTGTTTAGCCATGGAGGTGGAAAAAGTAATAAACAGTCTTTAGTAGGACCAGATAAAAATAGTATATATGCTTTATTCAGAGTGAATGCAAGTCTTGTACAGTGCTCAAATTCTGTAGCACTTTCAAATTAAGATCTAGATTAGACTTCAGTGCATTTTTACTCTGCAAGGTCCTTTGTTCAGTATACAAATTTTACTGATGATACTATGGTATGATCTCAAGTCTGTTCATCAAATACAGCATCTGCAGAGCATTTTGATTAGATCTTAGCTTAAACCAAGATTTTAGCCTGTGAGTTACCATATAAACATATTTTACTTGCACAGAAGGAAACCAGGTGTTTTGTGTGTTCAGAGAGCACAATTATCTGCAAGTGATCTTCTCCCCAAATCTGTAACATACATATCACCACTGTGACTGTTGATCTAGTTAGATGAAATGTCCCCTTAGTAAGGAAATTTTGGATTCTTTTTACAGTTCACAACAGTCAGGTGTGTCACCAGAGTTTTCTGTACACTGTAGAGAGCAGAGTTTAGAGAAAACAACCTTTGCTGCATGCTGCTGTGGTGCTGCATGTTAATCTCTGCTCACCAGCAAAGAGCCAAACTCTGATTCCGACTAGGTTTGCCTACAACATCCTTCCAAAAGTTGTTTTACAAATTCTTATTTAGGAAATATACCTTTTCACGCTAGCATAACAAAAATCAGACCAGTCAACGTTTGGCAGATGTGGTTCTAGTTTGCTGCTGAAGGGAACAGAATTCTCTGTTGTCCGTATTTACTCTATAGTATGCTCTTATCCTCCCCTTTTCCCCATGGACTGCAGAAGGTTACCAGGTTACGTTGACTGTAAGCCAAGATATTCCTGATACACACCTTCCATGGTTTCTGCATTCATTTTGCTTCTCCACTTTTCTGACACATGGTGAATCAAGTGGGGTCTTTGGACTCTATTCCATAGGCAGATAATGGTTTCAAGAGGCAGCAAAAGAGCCTGGAACTAATCCAAAGCTGGATACCTTAGATTTTCTATGGATCGCTTTACTAATTACAGCAGAAGTAAATATTTCCCTCCTGGCACTTTCCCACTGAACACTCACTGAGACATAGAACTGCTGATTCTAATGTCACCATCCACTAATTCCACATATCCTCTCATCCTCAAAATGAGAAACAAAATTATAACATATCATACTTAAGATAAGCCAGGCCTTTGCTGTTTCTGATATGATAAGTAGTTCTGATATGATAAGCTCATTAGCTTCCCTGATTCTAAAGAATTATTGAAATATGTTTATGAAAAAAACATCTGCTCCCCAAATTACCTCCAAAACCAGCAAGAGAGCACCTTTGCCACCTATCCCTTGCCATACCAGTAGGGCGAGAGGGTCCTCCATTTTCTCTGTCTGGGCTGACCTGAGCTGCTTGAAGGGAATCAGATTCACTCTCGACCTCCTGAAGGCAAGCAAGAGGCAACTTATTTTCTACAAGAAAAAAAGGGTAAGAGTCAGCTTTGCTGATGAGTGGTGCCAACTTCAGCTGGGCCATGCAAACTCAAATAAAAAGCTGACTTTGTGTGTGGGAAACCAGGACAGAGGGAAACTATTAGTCAACTCATTTCAGCAGAACATTTGTGATGTTTTGGTAGAGATACTTTATACTCCCTGCAGCTGCTCAGACGTGCTCTCCCAAAGCTCTGGATCTGCATGTTACTTACCCAACAAGTCCAAACTCCTCAGGCTCCCTCCTGTACGAGAGCCAGCCTTAGCAGACTCTGATGTCTTCTGCTTTTCCAGCTGTCAGTCAGCAGCAGGAATTCCCTCCCCATATAGCTCTGTGGACTGGGATTTTGCACCTGGCTTACTCCCAGGAGCACCCATCTCCATTTTAAGCAGGGAGGAAGGCAGTGGGAAGCAGCTCTTCCCTGTGGATTCTTTTCTCAAAGATACAGAATTTTTTGAATTACATATATCTGTTTGTCATCAGAGCCTGCAGGGCAAAACCGGAAATGATCAGAAAGTGATTCCTCTATTCTCTGCATGGCAGGGAGTCAGGAATAAACTAGCTCCACACCACTCTTTTGCTTCACTTGAATCAGTACAGTTTGACCAGCTGTATTCTTTTAAAAGGAGAGATTTGCTGGTTTTAAACTATTCCAGCCAACAAACGAACTGCAAGCTTATCTGTTTCTATATCCATCCTTGACTTCTCCTAAGAATTAACCCACTCTCTTTCTTTCCCCCTCTACCAGGCATTATTTCACATGTTTACAGTCTTACCCAAGACCTCTAATCTCTCTAATTTACCTGACCTCTAAGTAATACCTGATCTCACACACCTAACGTCTCAGATGGAAAACCATTACTCCTCTAGCTAACATCCTTTCCAAAAGGACAGCTTTTAAAGGGTTAGAACCAGCACAAGATTAGGAGTTTCAATAACTTTTAGCCACTTCTTTTACCCACTTCTTTTACCATTGTGGTACATGGTATTATAAATATTAAATGAATAAAAGGGGAGGGAAAGGGAAAAAAACCCTGAAGCAACACTGACAGTTATAAAGGATGTGTCCTTTCTGTTAAAACCATATAAAATTTTCTCTGAAAGAGAAGTTAAAACTACCCTAATTCTCTCAGTAGGGCTCCTAGCAAAGTATGTAAACCTGGCTGGCTGACCTGATCAGCTTAATTGTTCCTTCTGACTGTTTGGCTTGATAAAACCTACTTACACATCCTCAGATATTCTTTGACATGTTGCTGCAAAGACTGCTGGTAAGAGGGGAAGAATAACCTGATCTTCACATCTGCAGGAAGTAGTAGGCTTAATGTATAGCAAATATGACTTAAGTTAGCCATTAGGCAAAGCTTTGCAGTAGTAAGGATAATTAACAGATCACGGAGAGACTGTGATGTCTGTCCTTGGAAGTTTTTCATTACAGCTTAGGTAATATCACAGAGGGGTGGGCTGTCACTGCCAGTCATACTTTCTAGAATTCTGTGTATCTGTACTTGGATAAGAAGACACAGCCTCTAATGGCTAATAGAGCCACTACCTCAATTTATCCTGTAGGTATGACAGAGATATCACAGAGTATGATATGAAGCATCATCAGATTAGTTAATACATGATAATTCAATAGTACTGAAGAAGCCATGGAAGAATTAAGTGGATGAACAAAGCAAATGTACCCTTTTCCACAATTCATCACTCCACTAAACTTAGCTTAATTTCTGCTTGGGTCTCTAAATGCCCTCTGGCTTGAAAACAGGGTAAGGAGACTGAATCCAAGACCTATGGCCTTTTTCTGGCTATTATTTAATATACATTTCTCATTCCTATTCTTAACTGGTTTATTCTTATTAGCTTATAGCTATCAACAGAGCAGCAATAGTAAAATACTTCAACCAAAATAAATTATGTCCTGCAGTGGACATCGCAGACATGTCAGTAAGTGAAAATGCACTAAGTATGACTTGGAATGTGACATGTTTTCTTCTGCTAGAAATCAATTAAATTCCAATTCCTCTGGAGCTGCATCTCTCTGCTGTTCCCTACCCAGATGAAGATGATTGGTCTCCCACAGGATTTTTAATCCCTGCCAACTTTTGCAGGAATGATGTGACACTTTGCTTGTCCTTTTGCTTACTCCTATTTAAAAAACTAAAATCTCATCTTAGCATGCCTCACACCTGCCAGACACATTCTAGCAACTGGCTGAGACTTGCAGGAGGATTTAACTTTTGGTAATCATCCAGAGATGGATTGCAATCATGTAGGTGGAAAAAATCAAGTAGAAATAGCAAAATGTCACAGAGGCTCAACAAATATATCCTCTGAAATTCCCTCCATCAAATTGTTACTGCCTTTGAAAGTCAAATAAGCCTAAATCAAATCTGAGCAATGATTGCATGCTGCAATATGCAGAATACGACTCCAGCACTTCCCAGAATTATTCCATCACTGAACACTAGAGAGCAGCCTTTCTCCAGTTTATTGGGAATTGCCGTGTTTTTTCTTCTGCTCTCGGAAGACGAGGCAAAATTGACCCCTATTCTGAGAATTCAGTGCACTCCACGGAAAAGAATATTCAGCTGTTTGATCAGAATGGATTGAGCTGTCAATCTACCAGGTAGCGTAATCACGGCATTTCTTATGGACACCAGGTGATGACAGTTTCACCCAGCCTTCAGTTAGACATTCTTATTGCAGACTTCATCTTCTCATCTGGGTTATTTGTATTAGTGCAGTACCTAAAACTAAAACCAGACATGGCTCCAAAGGGAACTTGAAATTGGTAAGGAAATGCTCATGTCTGTTTACAGTCTGCAATCTCAGTTTAAAAGAGTTAAATAATTAACAGCAACACGGAATTAGACAAAAATGGCTTAATGCTAGCTCTTTTCAGTACTATGTGCACTAAGCTCACATAGCTTAGGCCTTTGAAGTGTTTAAACTATACACTGAAATAGTAGTGATGGAATCTAAAATTAATTTCCTGCCACAGGTTATCATCAGGACTGACAGACATATGGAGTTTCTTCCATAACCCCACTGGTGCTTGGGCATATCTCTGACAAGGCCTTTTGTGGGGGAGACTGTAGAGATGGCAGAAAAGGACAGCTGTTAGTGTTGCTCATAACAGCAAGCCTGTGACACGTAAAACCTGTCTCCCGAGCAATGCAGCATGGTTTTCAGCTTCTTTGCTAGAGCCCTGAATCACCAGGGTGAAACACCACCAGTTCCACTGCTAAAAATCTACTGCAGCTTTGTTGCATTTGGAATAGTTTTAGTCAATACCATTCAGTTTAAGACACAGCTTTAAAAGACACAGAAGGGAAAGATGCGTCCATTTCTTGTCATAATACAGAGATGTTCTTTTCCCAGGTGACGATATTTTTTTATATCTCTGGTATGAAATCCCATTGAAATAAGATGTATAAATGTATATAACAGCTATACATATGTATTTAAAGCAGTACTTTCTGCAGTGCTTCACACATTAGCACTTAAAGTCCCAGTGCTGATAAGAATATAAAACATAATCACTGTACGCAATTCATCACCATGACCATCAGATAACCTACATTCAGGCAGCAGCAAAGACGGAAGCAGAGATTTTCAATCGCAAACTCACAGGTCTCTATCACTTCAGTGATATCTTTGGGGTTAGATAGAGTAGTCATTCCTTGGACCTCTGCCCTCACATCACATCATTATTTCTATTTGTTCTCTTGTTCTAAATTGAAATGTTCAGTACAGAGCAGTGTATTTTTGCTGAAGTGCCTAAATGTTTCCTAGCACAGGAGCAGCAGGGGGCCCCAAATACAGCTGTAGTACAAATCATTAATTGTTTGATAGAAAGAAATTGCTAGCTAGACCTACTCCACAAGCTTTTTGTGACACATTTCAGGTTAACTTTTATAAATACTTAACCTGTATTTAAGTAAGACTTCCTACCAAAATGTTCATTAATATATATTTAATTGTATATATATATAATTAATATGAACATTGCTATGTCACAAGGAACTAAGCTTTGCCCATTAAAGATATGTAACAAACCACACAGGATTCATTATAGACTTAGTCTAATTGACTTACTTGCCAGTGACAGCTCAGTTTAAATTAATATTGCATTCAGAAGCTTATGTCTTGAAAATAAATACAGCTAGTCTCTATGTTTCCTGATCAATCTCCTTTCTTCTCCAGAAGACAACTCTTGATGAACCCAGCTCACATCAGATGGAAAGGGTGGAACCAGAAGCAGCCCCAGCCATGTTCCTACCCACATCCAGTCAATGGAGGAACCACTCAGTACATGTTAAGCACGGCACAGCTGCATACAAAGCTGTGAAAAACCCCTTTGAGATAAAACAGGTATTGGAGCTCTGTACCTGAAGACAGAAAACACAAACACTGAAAGATTTACTGATGGACCCATGGAAAGCTAAGATCAGAACCAAAGGTAGTTTCTAACCCTGCTCACAAAACCTTTGATCCCTTTGATATTTTGATAATTTTGATCGTATTTAACATTGATCCGTTTCTTGTCTGAAATACCTAAAAGGAAGAAGAGACAATGCATGCCCCAATAAACAGCACTCTTTACTTCAGAATTCCTGATATCTTCCTGGTAGCAAAACTAACGAAACTCAACTTATCCACATTTTTACTGTTCCACCATACAAAGAAACAGTAGAAGGAAGGAATTGCCTCATTTGCATAAATTTAGTTCTACGGTAATTACTGCATATGAGGAAACATTTACTAGAGCGTAAATATGAAGAACTGTCCCTATTTGGTTTAAAATATGGAAACAGAAGATAAAAATGGGCTACAATGGAAAAAGAAATAAGATTAGGTTTAATAAAATAAGCTTTGTCTCCATTATTCACTTATTGAAGCAGGGATGTTAAACAAACATTCTCAGATTAGTCAAGTTGCAAATTCATATAAAACCTTTACATTAATTCTGCAATTGTAAAACACAAAGCACCCAGCGAAGTTGATAAGTAATTACTCTAAGTCCTCTTGTGGCAAATAAAGATAGCAGAAAATAGTTGCTTGCTTTTAAAGTGTTGTGAGATGGATATTTGTGGGGGGAGGATGGGAGGAAGGTTTGTTTGGTTTGGTTTTTCAATGTGAATGAAAGAATTCACAAAGTTACTTTCTCTTCCTGCTCAGCACTTTTGGTGCTGTGTAGCAGAAACTCTAAACTAGAACATCACTAATCCAAAGCCTTATTTTTTTTTAAATTGCAATGACTTTTATATTAGCTCAGATAGTGCTAGTCAAAAAATACTGTACACAACAGTTTCACCAATGAAAAATGCAGATTTGATTAAGTTAAAGTATCCCACAAGAAATGTCTTTCATGACAGATTGACCCATGTCATTTTTTACATTTTTCTATAGAAAATAATAATAACAACATTATCAAATATTCTGATAAGGATGAAGAAAAAATGTCTAACCATTTCTTCTGGTAAACATTTGTTTTGCTTTCATTCACGCTGAAAACAGTGGACAGAAATGCAATTTGGGTGACATGGTTTAGTGTGAGGTGTCCCTCCCCATGACAGGAGGGTTGGAACCTTAAGGTCCTTTCCAACCAAACCATTCCATGATTCTATGATTCTTAGCTGTTAGCAACAGCTCTGCTAAATTCAACTGAATTCATGAAAAGTCTCTCATTAGTTCAAAGAAGCTCTAGACCAGGCCATAGAAATACAGAAGAACATGGTAGAATGATGCTATGTGTGTCTGTCTTAAGGATCTTCTCCAGAGCTAAAACCTCTCCAATATCTGTTCAATCCAGGACCACAGGGTATAGGATACCCTTCTCCAGTTCTGCTGTCAGTTCAATTCTACAATAAGCATAGGGGCTGATTTTTCTTAGGCAGATGGATTTTGCTCCTAAAATGTTACAGATCAGATAATAACTGATGGAAAAGATCCTGGTCCTTCATTGCCCCAGTTGCAGTATACTGAATCAGAATACCATGTGAGGTCCATGAAGCAATATTTGAATTCTAATTCTGACCTTTTTTTGACCTTCTTTCATCCCTTTACACATCAGTCATTGCCCATGTCCCTTTTTCCCAATTTGGTGTTATTTACTGCTTTATAATACATGTAGATATCTGTTATCTTTGATTGTCAGTAGTAGATACACAGCAAAAAAGCCTTAACTGAAGCCTGCTGACAACAATAAGACCTATCAAGCAGTGAAATCTGGCAAGACAGAAGCAATGAACATCACTTCTTTGCAAAGCCAGCGTGAAAGGTGTTTTCTTCAGCTCCCTTCTGTTTATGGACAGAAAATGCCAAGATAATGGAGTTTTCAACCCAGTTACCTGAAGGCAAGGAAGATGACTGGTTTTTAACCTCTTTATTTTTCAGCAAGAATACAAAGTCTGATATTGAAGGTAATTGTGGAAGGCATTAAGAGTTCTTCAATACCTTCCACAGGTCTCCTAAAGCTCCAGGAGCAGCATCTCCTAGCTGTTCATTGGGAAAGAGCATCAAAGCATCACAGCTTATGAGAGCACTAAGGTCTATGGCATAAACAGCCCTCAATTTCTCAGCAACACTGAGGTAAGACAGGCATTGGGAACTGTAAGTACCTTGTGCATCACTTGCACTGTGACTGCTCAGATACTATCTGTTCAGTCTAACTGTAATGCCAGTTACCTAGGTAGAGTCAACACTGAAAATTCTTGGTGGGACCCAATGCTGGAAATATCAACTATAGGAATAAAGACAACTTCAATAGTGCAGTATCTAGCACTACAGAACACTATCAGCTACAAGCATGCCCTGTTTCCTGTGTTGCTTTTTCTTCATCACATAATAAAAACTTAACGAAATTATCACAGAATGATTCATTATGTTACAAATCCTGTGCTGACTTTGGTGTGCACATAGCTAAGGACATGTAATAACTGTTATAGGATCAAGGCCGAAATGTTGCATTTTTCTCTGTAACATTCCAGATTCATTTCAGTAATCTTTAGGACCTCTGTCACTGTAAGTTCTTACAGTACACAGAGAAGAAAAATATGTGAAGAAGGTTATTTAACTTCCTTAGGCCTGAATGGAGATCTTGTTTTGCTTCATCAACTAAGAAATCTGGAGAGATCTTCCTCACATTTTAGGTGCCTCAAAATGTCTAAACTTAGATGGGATCCAACATAACACGACAATATCAGTGTGATTAAAAGCATCAGTCACTGTGTTCTGCAGGTTGTCTATCTTAATCTGTCAATACCTGAACTCTGTACACCTGGACAACAAAACAGAAGTAAAAAAGATGTCATCTTATCAGACGAAAAGGAGCATAGGCCAACCAGATACCATTTATAGAGAACAAGCATCAGAACTTGAAGCCAAGACTCCTGGGGGAGGGAATATTAGTTTGTCCTGTAATTAATTCATCCTCCCTTTGCCAAGCTCCCTAATCCTGTTTTGAGTGAGAGTCATTTTCTGACAGGGAAAATAACATATATGGAATCAAACAAGTTGCTTCAGGCAGAGCAGAGCAGGTGGGAAGTGTGGGAAGCACACTCTTCAAATAGTTTTGACTCCTGCTTTCTGCCCACTGACCACAAGCTGTTACAATGTGAACTGCACAACAGGTTATGAAGACCTGCCCAACCAAACACTCATCCTGCCATGGCTTCCTTTCCTCCCAATGTGTTTCCAGTGAAGATCATGCCAGGGGAGTAGGAAATGAGAGTGTAATAGTTGAGACGCTTAGTTGTTTGACCGAAAATAACCTCACAAAAATGTCATGAGAACTTTTGATGCAAGTGTATAACCAAGCCCCTATCAGAAGCCTCAGAATTAGGCTTCAGGACTGGACACCAAGTCCTTACCTTGCCACTGACTTTCTTTGTGGTTTTAAAGAGTCTTGTCTCCATTACCCAGCTATATCACAGCACTGATAGAATACTAGATACTCTAAATCCTGCATGATTCTCTAGTCATGGAAACAATAACACCTCAAATATGACAGCTTTTCTGCTAAACCCCATTTCAAGTTTAGAATTATAGAATCATAGAATATCAGGACCTTAAGGATCATCCAGTCCAACCTTTAGTGGCAAAAGTCTAGGCAAAAAGGCCCAGTGCCCTGTCCAGCTGAATCTTAAAAATATCCAGTGTTGGGGAATCCACAGCTTCCCTAGGAGATTATTCCAGTGGCTGATTGTTCTCATTGTAAAAAATTTTCCTCGTATCCAAACAGAATGTCCCTGGCAATAACTTGTGCCCATTACCCCTCATCTTTTCCACGTGTCTCTTTGTAAAAGGGAAGTCCTCATCTTCTTTGCAGCCATCCTTTAAACACTGGAATGTGGAAATGAGGTCTCCCTGAACCTTCTTTTCTCAAGACTAAACAAACCCAGTTCTCTCAGCCTTTCCTCTCATGGTTTCCCAGACATTTGATCATTTTTGTGCCCTTCTCTGGACCCTCTCCAGTTTTTCCACATCTTTTTTGCATAGTGGGGACTGAAACTGAATGCAGAATTCCAGCTGTGGCCTGACAAGCACTGAATAGAGTGGGATAATGACATCTTTATCTTTGTTCATGATGCCATTGCTGAGGTAGCCCAGCATCATTTTAGCTTTCTTCACCACAGCTGTGCACTGTTTACCTGTATTGAGCTTTTTGTCCACCAGTATCACCAGGTCCCTTTCCACAGAGCTGCTCCCCACTCAAGTAGATCTTAGCCTATGCTGTACTCCTGGATTGTATTCCCAGGTACAAGACCTTACACTTGTCCTTATTGAACTCGTTAGCCCACTTCTGCAGCCTATCCAGGTCTTTCTGCACGGTGGCTCTCCCTTCCAAAGGGTCAGCTTCCCCACTCAGTTCAGTATCATTGGCAAAATTCATCCAGGTACACTTGATCCCACCTTCCAGTTGACTTAAAAAGATATTAAACAGCACTGGGCCCAATATCGATCCCTGGGGAACCCACTAGTGGCAGGTTGCCTTTTTGAAAAGGAGCCATTCACTACCACCCTCTGGATGCAGCTAGTCTGCGAGTTCCCACCCAGTGCACAGACCACTTGTCTAGGCCATAGCACATCAGTTTCTAGGATGAGGCTATGGAAAACAGTATCAAAAGCCTTGCAGAAATCTGGGTAGAAAATGTCCACTGCTCATCCCACATCAGCTCAGCAGGTTAATTTGTCAAGCACAATTTGCCCCTGGTGAATCCATGCTGGCTTTTTCCCAACAACATGCTTCACTTGACTTGTGATAGCCCCCAGCATGATTCATTCCTGTCCTGGGTTTAGCAGTAGCAGTCAATTTTTCTCCTGGTTAGTAGCTGGTGCAGCTGTGTTTTGACTTTCAGCCTGGGAACAAATCTGATACTGATGTTTATTCTGACCAAGGTCTTTGTGAGCCTCATGCTCTACCAGGGAGGAGGGGAGGCTGGGAGGAAGTAGAGACAGGACATCTGTCCTAAACTGACCAATGAGATATTCCACACCACAGCATGTCATGCCCAGGATGTAACTGAGAGTTACCCAGAAGGGCGAGTGCTCTGGGGTGTTGGAGGAGGTATCAGTCGGTGCTCGGTCGGGCAGGGTGGGGGTGAGTTATCTGTCAGTGGTTGGTGAGATGCTGTATTCTCTTCCCTTGTTACTTCCTTTATCATTATTATTATTGGTGGTAGCAGCAGTGATTTGTGTTATCCCTTAGTTACTAAACTGTTCTTATCTCAACCTGTGGGAGTTGCATTCTTTAGATTCNCCTTGTTACTTATCATTATTATATTATTAGGTAGCAGCAGTGATTTGTGTTATCCCTTAGTTACTAAACTGTTCTTATCTCAACCTGTGGGAGTTGCATTCTTTAGATTCTCCTCCCCATCCCTCCTGGAGCAGGGGGAGGGCAAGAAAGGGGGCAGTTGAGTGAGTGAAAGAGCTGCGTGGCTGGATTTAAACGATGACATAAACCTTCCCAAGGGCTGAAGTAAGACTGATATGCCTATAATTTCCTGAATTCTCCTTTGAGCCCTTCTTGTAGGTAGAGATGACATTTGCTTTCTTCCAGTCTTCTGGGACATTTTTCGATCTCCATGACTTCTCAAAGATCATGGAGAGCAACCTTGCAAGGATGTTAGCCAGTTCTTTTAGCATCCTCAGGTGGATATTATCAGGGCCCATCTACTTATAGCTGTCAAGCTCCTGTAACATCTTACACACTAGCTCTTCTTTCACTGATGATCTCTGCTTGCATCAACCTGGATTTTTGTTCACAAGGCTGGGGGGTCAAGAGTGATGCTAAGGACAGAGTTGAAGAAAGTGTTGAGAAACTCTGCTTTTCCAGCATTACATTACTGGTGACTAAATCCCCTCTCCTGCTTAGCAGTGGGCCAATATTTTCCTTCTGTTTCTGCTTCTTGGTTATGTACCTGAAAATCCTTTCATGTAACTTTTGACATCTCTGGCCAATTTAAATTCAAGCTGATCTTCTGCTTTTCTAACTGCATTTCTGCATATCTAGGCAATGTAGTTTTCAGTGGTTATTCATTTGCTTTTTCATCTCCAATATTGTCACCTTTTGGTTTTGACCAGACTCAGAAGCTCACAAGTTAAGCCAAAAGGGTCTCTTGCTCATCTACTTCCCTTACCTTTAAAGTGTAATAAATGGATGCAATCAAAAACTCGGGTTTAGAACTTTCTCCTGTAAGTCTGAGCATATATGCAGTCTTGGGTTTGGCCATTATCTCCAGCAAAGCATGTCTTTGCTGCATATGTGCACAACATAGGATAATGTTGAGAAGGGGTTAGACAGATTCTCTGCTTTGCTCTAAGGGAAGCTTCAATAGGGATTCCTGTTCCAACTCTGAAAAATACTGATCATAAGCTGCTTCCAACCAATTTTATGTAAGTGTAACAATTTATAATGAAATTCTATGGCAGGAACACTTCATCTAGAAACAAACACCATGCTGAACTGAGGACTGTTTGGAGATCTTCCTTGAGTCAAAACAGTTTGAGGGTCTTTTTGAGACGGCTAAGATGCTTCTTTCTATTGTTTAACTGAAAAGTTAAACTTTTTCAAGCCCAGCAGATGACTTGGATGGTGAGGCAAAGGCAGAAAGACCTGATTCAGAACTTCTTTCCAATATTAACTAACAAACAAGAAAATAAGTCAGATCCTTGCTTCATGCATGACTTGTTCTCACTACTATTTATTGGGTAACATTTGGTTGTTTAAGAGTTATTTGGCACTTTTCCAATACATCTGACAGCTAAATAATATATAATCTGTTTTTCAGCAAAGCAATTACTAAGTAAACCTGAATACACTGGAGGAGTAAACGACAGGTTACAACACCTAGAACAAGATGCCACACCTGAAAAAGCTAATATTACCTGAATAACTATTATCTGTAATCACCAGAATATGCTGAAATTATTGCTTTATTTAGTGGAAGATTAAACCACCTGCTCTTAAAAATACATGGTAGGTTCTTGTTTACCGCCCTTCCCCCCCTCACTGACACTTAAGAGGTTCTGCAATTATTCCAATAGCATATAACTGGAAATTATGCGTGAACCTCATGTTTCAGGGCCAGACTGTTCATACAGACAAAGTCCTCTTAATTAAGCTATTCACCCCTCTTGAAAAGCAGAGAATCTGATCCCATGTCAGAGCTCATAATTAGAACTGCGCAAATACTAGATTTTCAGAGAAACGGAAGAAGAGAATCTAAAGTGAAAAATGTTCAATCTTCACTCTGAAACAAACCCTCTGATTCCTCACTCTCAGCAACTATTTTGGAGCATCAAGAAAAATACTACATTTGAGGCAAACCTCAAAACTTCATGTCCTGTCCAGCTGAATGACTAGGAGCTTTAAATTTAAATTTATTAATTAAAGCATTTCTATTTTCTCCCCCGCATTTGGTTGAAAAAATGTAGTTAAAACATTTAAAGGAATTTAATCCATATGTTTTGGAGGAAATGTATCTTTTAAGCACTTTCTCACCACTGAATGAGAAATTCATTTCTTCTTGTTACTATCTCTATTATTATTTCTTTATCATACTTGTCAGAAAGCATGATAAAGGCACCAAGGCTTTCTATAAGCTACCCTCTCTGCTTTGAATTTCACAGCAGTGGCATTGAAAACAAGCAATAGTAATCATCATCAATGGATCTCCTGAACCAAAGGTGTTCAAATTGTGATGATAATAACCACAGTAACAAGCTGCAGATGGAGAAGGCACAAATTACTACTTCCCTTCTATCCTATCAGTCCAATGCCTGTGACATTGTTGCATCCATCATTAAGCCCAGCACATCCTAAGACCATGATTATGATAACAGAGCTGTTTGAACACCATATGTGCCTTATAAAAAGGGAATCTAGTTTCATTAAGGTATTGCTATTCGCTGTAGGATTTTTCTGAAGTTATGTGTCTGCTGTGAATATTGTTACACCATAGCAGTAAATACCTCTTAAAGCAATTAAATGCATTTATGCAGTTTTCAAAACCAAGATATTCTATAATCTCATCTATAAAATAATTATCTGGAATAAATGTGCTGTTGGAAAAGGAGCTGAACCAAAACCAGATCCCAGTATCTAACCAGTATGAAGTTTTGCACTTCCCAACAAGCATTTTACTCTCTCATAAGCCAGACTGAGAATATGGGTACATAAGACTTCTGCAGACCGATATAAATAAGCTTCGCCTTTGCCGCAAGCAGCTTCCACACTATTCTTCTGGCATAAGCAGGATGCAGTGTCAAAGGCAACACCTTGCCCTTCGGCAGCTCTCATCTCAGTGTGATCACTGTAATAGCCATGGCAGCACAGCTTCTGATCCAGGAACTGTGCACACATGGCTGAACCACTTAAGTGCCTGTTTACACATTGCCTCCAGACTTGCCTTACAACTCCTCTGCCAAACACCCTTGCACTCACAAACAGACGCACCTTAAATCCAGACTTGGCTCTCAGCTCAAGCCCATTTCTGAGCAACTAGAGTTAAGGGCAGCACACATGCAGTACATACAGACATACACTGACCCTAATCCTAATCTTGTATTCACTCCTACACACTGCTCCCTCTGAAACTGGCTGTAATCCCTCATCCAAGAAAGAATGTCAAGGCATACGAGCCTTTTCTTTCAAAGCTGACAGTGCTGGGAATCTTTCTTCTATGTTGCTATCATTTCTTTGCATGTTTTTATACTTCAGTCTCTGCAAGCCTGAATAACAATGGAGCTCATACAGGGGTTTTGTGGGTTTGTTTGTTTTGTTGGTTGGTTTTTTTTTGGTTGTTGTTGTTTTGTTTTTGTTGTTAGGCTTTGTTTGTGGGTTTGGTTTGTTTTTGTTTTTAAATCTCTGCTCTTGTGGCAAATCATTCTGTTCCTTATATGCCATTTAATATCCCATATTTATTTGTAAACTTCCAGGTATAGATGACCTGCCATTGCTAGGGGCTGAAGGAATCTCTTCTCACTCGGACCTCTTATTAATTACTTTCTATTTAGTTGGACATAATTACAATGGCTTCAAAGGCTGGACATTATCAAAATGATAGTAAATAAGCACCAGTGCACGCTATTGTTTCAGGGGATGTAAACTGTCATGTGATGACTGTACAAAGTTTTATTGTGTTAATTATTGTATGCCTTGAAGTATGCTTTTATTCTATGTGTTTATGTTTTATTTAATATACTAATGCATATATTAATTTGGCTGAGCTTTAAAAATATTCAAATTAGTCCATATTACCCCAAATATATTTAAGAGAATCCTTGATCTTTCCCATGACAAAATTTCTGAATGTCACATACAAACGGGTGTAATCAAAACTTTCCAGGCTTTATCAAAGTATCAGGCTTTATCAAAGGGCTTTATCAAAGCTACCTAAATCAAAAGTGTAACATGTCGTGTTCCTACATAAATTAGAGTTAAGAAAGTTTTCATAAACTGCTAGCAGAATCTCAAAAACCACTTTGTCAGAATATTCCTTTTGGAGCAAACCTCTCAAACTCACTGAGGTCTTCATAGTCCAAGCGGGAACAGTAGATGGTGCTGTTTGATGTGGCCTTCTCGCATAATGTTATCACTGGAACTAACACTTTATTCTTAATACATCTTTACAACATATATTGGGGAAATCTAATATCAGAATCTTACTATTACATCAGCACGTTTAATAATTATGACATGTTTATTCTGCAATGATTTCTTTATTGCTTTCCAGACTTCATTTCAAGATGTATTTCTTAGAATACCTTAGAAAGTGAGGGCTGTCCATTTACCAGTCAGAACATCATTATCAAATGTATGACAGAACTAATCTTTCTCATAACTTTGTCATGAGAGGGACATATCCTCCAAAATTAATGGTAGAGCCCAGCAAAAATAACTGCCAATTTGAAGAACTCCTGGTGCATGAGCCCTATAGAAAATAAAATTAGTTATAAATTTAAACCTGGAAAGTGAATGGTTTGTTTGACCAAGAAAAAGCAGAACAGACTTGACTGTGTAAGAGATTCCAGATTTTAATGATGTTGGTTTCAACAAACTAGCACTTTGTTTATAATCGAGTGTCACTGTTTTTCTTTCTGTTGTTAAAAATAAGCTCCAATCTCTTGCCCACTGGACACCCCCCCATTCCTGTCACTCTCTCTTGACCGACTTGCTCAACACCACATTCAAGCTTCTTGTCCTCACTTTGAAGTTCTTCACAGAAATAACCTTCTGCTGACACTTCTATTTATAACTACTTCCATGATCCTTAATGATTCACAAGTTATGTTAGCTTAATGGATGTGTCTGCTTATGCTCTCATCTACTCTACGCTTTCCTCTGTGCTGCTTACAGGCTCCAACATATCTGCAAAGCAGCACTTTGTTCTCTTACACACTTCCAATTGTCTCTCCTTGAATGATAAGAATTCGCTAACAAATAAAGAAACAGTGCAGATGTTCTAAAATCGAGAACATTTTTATTTCTATAATATTTACATTAAAAAATTATGAGGTCAAGACACACATATGCATGGTTAATTTCAAAGACATTTTAACACTTCAGTAGGAGTATCTACTTGCCTGCAAACAGGCATGCACAAAAATCTTTACATGACTAATTGCATGGCTTGAATATTCTCTGCATATTGCATGCTATTTGTGTACAAAAGCAGACAAAATTGTCAAATGCAGTTGAAATTTTAGATGCAAAATTTCTTTGCATGTCAACACAGAAAACAAAAATTCCCAACAGAAAATCTATGATCAAACAAAAAATCAACAGCATTGCACAAGGCAACAAGCAAGCAGGAACAAAGTCTTGTATGCAACTTGTTCCAAAACACAGACAGGTTTTGTTTTCAGAATACATACTTTTTTTCCACAAAGATTTCATGTTTGATTTTAATATCCATGAGAATGGACATTTGTAAGCATTCCCACCACTTTATTTCCTCTCTCTGGTCACTACTCAGAACTTTTCAGCAGCAAAGGCATTTGGAAGCACTACTGTCAGAACAAGGAAATCAACACCGTTTCTTTCCTTCAATGCAGGGAAAGCAGACAGTCAGGAGAATTCATCATCAGCTCAGGCCTGTTCATGTTTTCCAACCATGCTCCTTGTCTGGTCATGCAAATTCCTCATGTACACATTGCCATGCAGAATTCCAACCAGAGAGTACATGTACACATGTACACAACTTAACCAGCAACATGGACACAACTATTCACTTCTAACTGTGCTCAATGTACTGTAGGGGATTGCCTGCCTCTCCTTGATATCCACCATCCTCCTTCCATAGGAGGATGGACTGGACATTCCCTTATGTCATGAATGCAGGCCAAGTTCTTTCCCCTATGCTTTGCCAAGGAACTCACACTCTTAACATGGTCACTTAAAAGCTGCCATATTGGATCAGGCTGCAACTGTTTCGTATGACACGAAGCTGAATGGTGCAGTTGACATGCCTAAGGGACAGGAAGCTATGCAGAGGGATTAGACAGGCTCACAAGATGAGCCCATGTGAACCTCATGAAGTTCAATGGGGCCAAGTGCAGGGTCCTGCGCCTGGGAAAGAGCAACTCCCTGTATCAATACAGGCTGGGGGAAAAAGGGATTAAGAGTAACTCAAAGAAGGACTTGAGAGTACTGGTGGATGAAAGACTGGATATGAGCCAGCAGTGTGCACTTGCAGCCCAAAAGGCAAAACTTTTCTGGGGCTGCATCCAAAGGAGCATGACCAGCAAGTTGAGGGAGGCAATTCTATCTCTCTACTCTGCTCTTGTGAGATGCTGCCTGAAGTACTGCATCTAATTCTGGAGTCCACAGTTCAGGAAAGATATAGACCTGATGGAGAGGATCTAGATAACAGCCACAAAAAAATTACCAGAGCAATGGAGCACTTTTCCTATGAGGAACAGCTGAGAGAGTTGCCGTTGCTCAGCCTGGAGAATAGAGGACTCAAGAGAGACCTTTCAGTTCTTAAAAGGAGCTTGTAAGAAAGATGGGAAGGGACTTGTAAACAGGGCCTGTTGTAATAAGGTGAGGGTGATGGTTTTAAACCAAACGGGAGATTCATGCTGGATGGGAAGAAAAATTCTTTGCAACGAAGGTGGTAAGACACTGGCACAGGTT
The DNA here is from genome assembly GCA_002631895.1 of Agapornis roseicollis. Classification (NCBI taxonomy): domain Eukaryota; kingdom Metazoa; phylum Chordata; class Aves; order Psittaciformes; family Psittacidae; genus Agapornis; species Agapornis roseicollis. The sequence goes on from NDXB01016780.1 coordinate 187,428, forward strand.
GCCCAGAGAGGTGGTGGGTGAGCCATCCCTGGAGATATTCAAGGGCAGGCTGGATGTGGGTTTGGGCAAATTGACCAAGGCCAGGCTGGATGTGGTTCTGGGCAACGTGATCAAGGCCAGCCTGGATGTGGTTCTGGGCAACGTGACCAAGGCCAGGCTGGATGTGGTTCTGGGCAATGTGATTAAGGCCAGGCTGGATGTGGTTCTGGGCAATGTGATTAAGGCCAGGCTGGATGTGGTTCTGGGCAATGTGATCTAGTTGAAGATGTTCCTGCTCATTGAAGGAAGGCTAGACTAGGTGACAGATGACCCTTGAAGGTCTCTTCAAACCCAAACCATTCTATGATTTGTTAGTCCCTGCAAATCCTGAGCAGAGATAGCATCTGTTATCCTGTGGTAGGTTTGGGTCCTTGTTGTCTTGCTATTTCAAGACACTAGGCCCAGCTGTAAAACCTTCAGTACCACAGCAAAATATTAAGCCAATCATTTCCCAGAGTTTCATCCTTGCCTGTTCTTTGCTTTACAATTCCTTTTTGCAAAAAGGCGGGACAGACAATGAATGCAGCCTGGCCAAAGGTTCGTTACTCTGTTATTCTGTCTGATGGAAAGCACAGGGTTTCTAAAGATTTAGGATTTTTTTAAAAAAATACATCCAATCATATACTGAAAACCTCGGTTTCCTCACTGTAGAGCACTTACTTGGATTTGGTTGGAGTTACATCAGTCATTTAGGATCCCCCTTCCTGGCACACACCTTCTTCCTCCACAACAGGGAGCCTAGCCTCCGCTCCTTTCATCAAAGCCTGCTCCAGCAAGAACTATCCCTTCTACCTCCCAGCGTATGTGCCCCTCCTTTCTCTTCTTCCAAACTTCCTTGTTTTTTAAACCCTTACTCAGATACCTCTGCCAACTGCTTACCCCATTTGCCACTCTACTCCCCACTCTCCAGAGCAGGCTTTAACACATTTCCTTTGTTCTTTGCCATCTTCACACACCCTTTAATAAGTCAGACATTTCTTAGAATTTTAGTGTGTCACGCTACTCTGATTACTCATGACAACTCCCACATCTCCTTGGAAAGCTGGACACGCAACTCTGCCACATTTTTGACCAAATCACTTCCCCAGTCCTACTTGCCATGCAGCAGCTTAAGGGCCTTTGCCAAGGGAGGCAAAGCAGATTGATGGCCACAAGCCACCACAGGTGAGAGAAGAGCAGCTGTGCCGTTTAGCAGCAAGGTGCTGGCTGGAACTACTCAACTACCCTTTCAAACCCAAAGAATGGACAAATGCAAGCAAACTGAAGGTACAGTCACACACTGTAGACAAACTCACACAGTTAAATTCCTCTTTTGCAGTGCTGCTGCAAATCCTGAGCGCTCTTCTACCTTTGTCAGAGGTGATTCCTGCCTGCCTCAGACTTTGTGCTCTCAGATGGCAGGCAGTAGTTTCTGTCTTGGCCAAACTGGTGAATATGAACATAAAAATCTCCGACATTTTTTTTAATCCAGCTAGTGAGAAGCAACTTCTTGTACACCTGATTCTTATTAAGTGCCTTTGAATTCTCCCCAGAAAGCCATTGAAATTAAGTGGCTGTGACATTTAATTTTTATAGGGAAGATGTAGGGTTAAATTTACATATTTTCCTGTCCTTTCATCTTCTGATGTTTACATACCTTCTTTAGATAGCAAAATGAAGGCCTTCTGATCTCATCAGCCTCTGTCCTCTGTCACATTCAAGAATACTGCTACACAGACCATTTGGTGCTGCTCCCCTCTCTGAAGAATCCAAGTATCAGTTCTGGGATTTCTTACAAGCTCACTGCCAGCTGTAGGAGAGTCGACTAACTCAAAGGTGAATTATTCATCGCTTGGCTTTGCTTAGCACAGCTCTGGGACTGCTCTTGGTGTGCAGCACTTTGGACTGTGTGTGGCACTCCAGCACCTGCAATGTGAAATGCTACAGTGAAAACATGCTGATGGGGTCTGGCAGCTGGCAGAATGGAAGTCAGGGAGACAAAGTGCCAAACTGCTCATTAGGTAAATCTTTAATCTGATTCTAGGAAAATATCTGAAGCATCTAAGACATTGTAAAAATATTAAGTAATTTTATACTATACTTTCTTTACAAATTTATTATACTTTCCTTACAAATTCTTTACAAAAAAAGTCCTTCAGCACTATATAGTCAGTAATAAATTCATAAATTCCATAACTTTCCTACTATAGTGCTACAGAGATGAAAATAAAGGAGGAAATTCTGCTTCCATAAAGTACACAGGTATTTATAACAGATCCTCTGCCTATATTATTCCCAGCAAATTTGTCTAGGCACTGCTGGTTCATTAGGTTCCTCTTAACCAAATAGTGGTACAAGAAAACAGCTTTTCTCCTTCTCTTCAATCAGAATATGAATATTGTTTGGTGTGTTTACATGGAGTGCTGCATATAGTTTTCTTTTGCCATATTACATTTGTGCATTATTCCTTGAAAACATGTGGCAGAGCATGAGCAGCAATGGACGGCAGAGGGGGAAGCTCTAACACTCCATTGTCTCCCTTTCTGCAGGACAGCTTTTGTAAAGACTGATTTGCTAGTATCACTGTAGAGTAACTATCCTAAGAAACATTCACACAGGCTGGCATCTGGCCCATGCACCATTTTTGTTTCGCTTCCTGGAGGCCACCTCTATCACTGCATATCCTCCTATCCCCCACCTATATCCTACAGGTTCATGTACCTATAGACTCCTGCAATTTTTCTATCCTGCAGCACCACTGTTTTCCCACACAGAAGTGACTGAACACTACCTGAGTCCTATATGCTAGCTCCTGGTCAGCTAGGATGAAGTTCCTTTGCAACCCTGTCACTCTGTCATCACTGCTCACTGCCACTCTCTTAACATACTCTAAGAATGAACTGTCAGACTGTACTTCAGAAAATTTATCACAGAGGGACATCTCTTTGGAAGGAGCAGTCAGCAATTTTTTTTACCTTACGACAGAGAGAATCATAAGACATTCACTGGATTCTAGTGACAGCTGAAATTTGAGCTGCAATTTTAAAGTAAACTTTCAAGTAAAATTTAATTGATATTGCGGTATTTTCTGCTGCACTATGCTCATTATAGCTGCTCACGTTTCTATATCCTACAAAATAGGACCTCACCAGAACACAGTAGAAGTGTGTTAGGAAGTATTCACCTGTAGCAATTAAAATATCACATTCAGAAAGCATGCATGAGAATAATGACTCAGAGTGTGTTTTAGTTTACAAACCATGCCCATAAAAGCCAGGGAAAGTGGAAAATGTTGAATTTAAAGTGAATTCTAGTAATTTGCTACAGTCAGCCTCTCTGAGGAAGGAAGAGAAAGTTACACCTGAATGTGTATTTAAAGACTGACATTTTATGTAAGTGCACCTGGGAAAGTTAAGGTAACAGCAAACTCTATTATATGCTCACAAGGCACTTACCACCATCAGCAGCTTTTGAATATTAAGTGTCTATCCTGGTCTATTTACAATAGTCAACAACAGAGAAAAAAGCATGCATATTATTGCAGAAACGAAACTGGGCTGACCACCATACACTGCTAAATCTATGATTTCATTTAATGAATCTGGCCAAGATCTACTTTGCTTTCTTTTGTACTCAGCTCCTCTCAGAGGATCTTTTAAGAATATACAAAGAAGTATAGGCAACTATCAGATGTGGGTATCACTTGAAGACCCTCTCTCTGTAGCTACATTAACATTTCTCAGTTACTGTTAGGCAGTGCCTGTTGCTGATGCCAGTTTTGGGTAACTGTATCTGTCAGGATATTTGTAGTCTGTTCTTAAACATGCAAGAAGCCAAAAGAAAAATAAACAACCTACTTACCACTACGAACTAATCCAAGAAAGAGAAGAAAAACAAGTGTCAACATTACATAGATAAAGGAGAATTTTCTTCCTGCCAAATTTCAGTTCTGCTAAACAACCAAACAAGCAACAGATTAAAATTAACACAAAATGAAGATGCAGAAAAGGAGAACTTGGATTATTTTTACTACATCCTTGTATCACAGGGTTTTCCAGACAAAAATGTCTCAGATTCTCATAATCTTGATTCTGCTATACCTCCTGTCACTGTAGCTATGTGAGGTGTAAAGACCATAGAAGACAGCTAAGGCTAATAGCAAAGAACTGTCAGCAGTTACATGCTCACTGTAAGAGCATTCAGGGCAAGCTAAAATTCAGCATTAATAAAGATCTGTGAGCCACCTCTTAACTGTCAGAAATCTCTAGTTAGGTAAACAAACACTTCTACACAATTTAAGAATAACAATGACCTATTTTAATTAAATACAGTAAGCATCGACCCATATAACATCACTGAATAGAAAAAAAGCAGCATCCTCTGAAAAATTAGTTGATGCCTAACAAGTGCCTTTGGTGGCCACAAGGAGTCAGGATAACCACTGGAAAAGCTAATGAGGCTGCTCACAGATACTGCAGAAAAAGTGACTGGCGTGATATTGCTCCACAGGAAAGAGAAGTTCTTTACTGCACCCCAGCCTAAGATTACACATACTCCATAATTATTCCAACAAGCAGAACAACTGAGACCTCATGTCCTTGTCAGCTCCAAGGGCTTAATGGGAGGCTGCACAGATTTTTTTCAGAGAAGCATTTGTGATACATGGCTGCACAGTATCCATAGGCTTACATCCAAAACCCAACAAGTCTCCACTCCGTGTGAGTGACAGGCCACAGCTTCCACAGATATTGTTTATGGCCTGACTCTGGCTGCTTCACCCATGCTCATAAAAGACAAGGAAAAAATTACCAAACTTGTGCGTTCAAGTGAAATAACAGGGAACAGGACAAGGAGACATTGAATAATTCTCTTTAGCAAAAGGAATTTACTTGCTAGCCGTATTTTTATTCTGCACTTGTATATGTGCAATTTCTCAGGCAGCCAGAGTATGTGGCTAGATATTACCGTTCATATAAGATATTCATATTACTACTTTAAATCTTTACCATTTAGCCAAGTGGGAGATAAGGCTGGGAAAGTTTATAGTGAGAGGACACAAAACAACTGTAAACTACCAACTATAGCAAGATGAAAAAAATACCACACCTGCATTTATCTAGCACTTTGGTATAATGCAAGTGCCAGGGTTATTTTCCTGGGCATCTCTTATATCATGGGAGAATTTCTATGTCTGGGAAGAACATGGCTGTATGGCATGCCACAAAAGTGCAGCAGCTGATGAACTGATTAGTCAGAATACAACATTTATCTTTTCCCCTGCAGTCTCTTCTCCACTTTCCCAGACACATAGCACTGTTACCCATGTCCACACTAATTTACCTAAGCTCATAATTAATCAGATGTTGCAATCCCATCAAATACATGGTCTATAAAGTCAAGATGCCTTAGCATACCTTTTTCAGAGCTACTCAAATATAAAACAAATATATATGCAGTATATATATATGTATATAGTGTGTGTATATATATAAAACTATATATTTATATATAAACTCCATGACACAGGAGAGTAAGCTAATTAAAACACTGACATTTTGTGATACATATGTTTGAAGACTTTTAAAAAAAAAAATCTATCATCTGGGTTTGGCAAAAACTAAGGCACATTATCCACATGGATATTCTTCCATGAAACATATTTTTCTGTCATCTGAATTGAAAAACCCTAGTGGTTCATACATTTTGCCTGCCTTTCCATGTGATCATGCTGTACCAACCTCACCTTTCTGAGGTCCAACTGCTTATAATTTCCAGTAAGTATCAAACCGACCATGAGGACACTTCTTTGGAAAATACTAACAGTACTCCAAAAAACATTTCCACTGATATCTGGTATATTGATTTACATTAAATCTGTATTTAAACCCATCTAAATCTATACAAATATTTGCAACTATATCATAGTACCTTAAGACAGCCTTGATTCAGTTAGATGAGAGGACCCACCCTAACCTAAAAGCAATTTAATTCTGTTGCCTTCACAAGTTGTCTATTGCCAAGGAAGCCAGTGCCCAAACTCCAGTCATGAAACAAAACAAACCTGTTCTACTCCATCTCATAATAAAAGAAACAGAGAACAATAAAGTTCAACAGTGCAGGACTCTACAAGAGCAGGGGTTTTGACTGTGATAATTTGCTTAGTGGCTACAGCTACATCAGATTTGGTTCCATATGTAATACTCAAAGAAAAACAAAGCCACCTTAAAAGTGAACAGCCTTTATCAGAACGTCACCGCACTAGTTAAAACCCTGTACTGTATCATACCACTGCAATTCACTGATACAGATGAACCACTGACTTTCAGATCCTCTCTTCAGAAGACACAGTTGTACCATTCAGCACAAAAAGTTTCTTTAGAGGAAACAATTCTCTATTAATAGAACTTGACAGACAAGTGAGGTGTGTAAAGTCCTACTGCTGGTTTGGAAAAAATGAATCAATCTCTAAAAGCAGGAAGGCTCTGAATTGCTTATAATGAATACAGGGGCTTATTATTCCCCTCCCCCATTGCAAACTCAACATGCCTCTGAGCCATCAAGACAAAATTTACCATTTCCTGTTTTATTATCCAAATTGAGAAGAAAAAATTCTCAACAGAGTTGCAGAAGAATAGCCAGGTTTTGAAGCAAGCTTCTCCAAACTGCTATAAAGCTAACAGGAATGCCAGAAGGAGCAGTTACTCTTCTGTCTCCCAAGCAGAGCCTCAGCGTACACAGAACCACAGTATAAATTTTGCCAGCTCATTTTTCGCCTTGAAAAGCCATGTTTCCCATCTCCATAAACTTACATTATCATCATTCAGAGTATCTGTCTGAAAATCCTACTAAATGCATTAGAAAAAAGACTACAAAACAGTAACAAATCCTTTTCAAGCCACATTCAGGAACCTGGGTTTTGGGTTGATTTTGTCTGTTTGTTTTTAACAGAGTTCAGCCAGCCAGTTCAGCGATCTGACCATAATGTAGCCATCCATTCCAACAAGCAGTTAATAGCAGCCACTCACATCTCAGTACATTGGTAAATATCATCTTGGTTGTTATCCACCCTTTGGTCTTCAAAATTCACATTAAATAGCAATTCAAGCCTTCCAGGATTCAGTAGGAATGAGGATGCAGTGAAAAATTATTTAACTGCTGGATTTGAACTTTTTATATCATTCAAATTTACTAGAATTTTCTGATTTTACCACACTACAGGGAAATGTGATACTAAGCAAAACTAAACATTATTTTGGTGCAATTTTTGTACAGGAAACTTTTTTACTTTTCATAAGAACCATCCCTATCCAAATTCTAGTGAAAACTACAGAAATGGTTACACTGACTCCCTCCACTTTGGATCTGATTCTATGTCTGCAAGACACTATGTCTTCTGAGCTGTGAAAAGACAAACTCAGGATGAAGCTCTCTGCGGTTCTATTTGTTCAGCTTGTGTCATGACAGCTTGAGAAAACTTCCCAGTTACTCCTCCAGTGAGGAAACAAGCTGAAAATAAACAGCTCACCAGAGTACCAAAGTGAAAGAAAAGATGAAATTAAATGCATTTTACATCTCTTTTTTGTCTTCCTAAAAAAGACAAAGACATAAAGACCTTTTAGCTCAGCAAAGTGCTTCCCAGAAAGTTCCATAAGAGTCTCATTGCCAGCCTTCAGGGGAACAGAGTTGGGCCCTTGCAGGATTTGTTAGAGAATCCCACTTTAAACTCCAAAATAAGCATTGGCAGCTTGGGTCACTAGAAGCTTGAATACCTCCAGTATCTAAATGCACTGCAACAGCAGCTAGTCTTGTTGAAAGAGGAAATGTAATTCCCAGTTAGTCCACTCTTTTCTTTGCTCCTTTTTGCAAACAGCTAGTGGAGTGTTCATCCCACATTCAAGTGAAGTTAACCAAGGTCTAGAAAATCTCAGGACTCGGAAGAATACTGTCAAGGCTTATTCTTCTTCTGAGTCTTTAGCCTCAGATTTCTCTACCCAAAAAGCTTGCTGTCCTTCTGCCTAACATGGAGTTTCAAAGCCATACTAAAATCAGTGATATTGCTACTCCTAGTGTTCTTTCATTTTATAATTTATTGAGTGCTAATACTTTCCTCTCCTCTTTGTACAAAAAGGAGTTTACGACCAGTCAAGCATCAGAGACAAGTTTGATCTCTGTGGCATAATAAATCAGGAGCCAGGAGCACAGGAAGGGTTAGGAAGCATACTAAAGTCATCACTGAGTTACACCTATGGTATATGGTCTACTCAAAAGATTTTTGACCTCATAACACAGGCATTTGTTTTCAAAGGTTGTAACAATGGCAACAGCAAAAGGGGAGCAGAAGTGGAGAGAACGTGAGCCATTGTAGGTCCCATTTCACAAGAACATGCAGACTATACAGATTTCCACAGAGAGGATCAATGAATATATTTTGGCTTTTTTTCAATGTCTAAACATAGCTATAAATCTGACTCTTATTTTCTATACATCGTTCCTGTTACTTTATACAAAAATGCTGCTAGGACTAAATTCAACCTTTTGTTACAAATTCCACTGGAATTATATCCAAAGTTATAACTGAGCTTTATAGATAATGGGATTGGTGCAATTGTTTGAATTAAGCATTCCCCCTGTGGGCTAAATTTATACAGCGTATTTGGTCTCCAGACCATATTCCTTTTCCCCACATTCATTTTCATCTGTCATATCATCTCTGTATTTGACCTTGAATATTGCTGTAGCTTTGGAATACAACATTTCTGTGGCTTTTTCTCAGGCCACTACTTGGTGTGGGAAGGGGGAGTATTTTTTGTGGTCTCCAGACCAATATGAGGCAGAACAGGCAAGAGTCCATACTCCTAAACAATGCAAACCAAATACTGAATCTAGAAGCTCATGCAGAGGTTCCGCTGAAGTCAACAGAAGCCACATGTAGCCATTCATCTATGACTTTGAAAATGTTTCTCTTAGTCATTATTGAGGTCAAAAAGACGTAACTGGCTTGCATTTGTCGTATATGAGCTTCTAGCAACAAAAAGTGTCAAGCAAGAGTAGGACAACAGCATCTACTCGTACAGTGTCTTTTCAGACATCATTAACCAATCCCCCCACTGTCACTGCACTCAATCATTGCTCTTTCATTCTTAATATAGCTTCTCATGATTCAGGTTTCCATTTGCAGTGTCTTATTTTCCACTGACTTAGGACATTGAAACAAAGAGGTTTGCCTGACTTTTGGCCTGAATAGTATTTTTGTTTCATTTAAATTTTTGAAGAGACTACAGTAGAATTATTTAAGAACAAAGGGAAAGAAAATAATTCTGACATCTGTTCTTTTGACTTCCAGCTAGCTAAAAAAGTTGTTTTGCAGAATGCTATTTGTTTGCTGTTGTTTTTCTTAAGTATTTTCCAACATTTCCCATACAATCCTAGTCTAAAATATCTACTTAAACCATCATACAATCTACCTGTTGTTAACCCAAGATAATATTCATTCCTTGCAGGAGTAAAGGATTGCTCTGCTTTTGATACGTGTGTATAATCATGACAACTGCCATTGGCAAAAATGACAACATTTAATGAGATAATATTTTAAAATAATTAGAATATTTATAATAGGAAAATACATTTTGTCTTGACTCAGTGTTCCTGACAGGGTTAGGGTTGGCACCCCCGCCAGGGTTAGGGTTAGGGTTTAGGTTAGGGTTAGGGGTTAGTGTTAGGGTTAGGGTTTAGGTTTACAGTTAGGTGTTAGGGTTAGGGGTTAGGGTTTGGCTTAGGGTAGTGTTCGGGTTAGGGTTAGGTTTTATGGTTATGGCTAAGGTGGGGTTAGGGATTACGTTTATGGTTAGGGTTAGGCGGTTAGGGTTAGTGTTAGGCTTTGGGTTTGGTTTTGGGTTAGGGGTGGTTATGGTTAGGTTTAGGGTTCAGTTAGGCTTATTGTTAGGTTTAGGGTTAACGGTTAGTTTTATTGTTAGGTTTTAGGTTTGGGTTTAGGTTTAGGGTTATCGTTAGGGTAAATTCATGTTTCTAGTAGTAGTTGACCTTACATAAATATGCAGTTCAGTAGACAGCAATACCTCATTGCTATCATAGAACAGACCCTTTCTGATGTTAAGAGCGCTAAGTTACAGCATGTCAACAGTTGAAAGGAATTGTAAAGAAGGGAAAAATAGCTTCCTAAACAGATTTATCTAAAATAGGCCATTTAACAACAGATTTAAAAAAAATTTAAAAAAAAAAAACAAAACCAAACTTCAAATTCTCCTGTTACTCCACTAAAACATAATAAAAGTATTTTATGTTTCCTTAGTACATTCCTCCATCATTGTCAACCTGCAGTTTCCTGTATCTCTGTGTTTAACACCGAGTGGGCTGGTTATTCCAAATTTGCCAACATCTTGCTTTTGTGCTTTAAGATGCAAGTTGAGAACTCAGGAGACCAAATATATTGTTTAAATAGATATAAATTAGCACTAACAACAATTGTAGAGGCTTAGTGCTTCTTGAAGGTGTTACTTTAGATAGGACTTTCCATACACCCTTAGCTTTTCTGCCACCAGGGGTTGCCAAAAATTTGCAACTATTTATCTGTAAAGTCAATGGCAATGGTATAGAATGAACATCCACAGGACTTGACTTGCCAGCACCAAAACAATTAAGTGCCGCTGTATGGTATGGGGCATGAGGGAGATGTGACACATCAAATTCAAAAAGTAGTTCAACAGTAAGCTCAGCAAGCTGTTCCCACTATCTCTTTGATACCCAGAAATATTTTCCAGCACCTGAAGCACCCTTATAAGTGATATTCTTGCTAATGGTTCATGGCTAATATTTGTAATGAATTTAACATAGGATGCTCTCAAAATAGCTCTTTAAAGTAACAATTCCTTTCCACATTAAAGATACATATATCTCTGCTGACAGACAGACACTGAGTCTAGTGATTGTTCCTCTTATCTCTGTTTCTTATTGACTTTTATCTTAGCTAAGTCTTATAAGATTTTCTTACAAATGTAAAACACAGTGAGGGCCTAAAATCCAAAACTTACTTTTATTGTTTCTCCTTTATTGTTGAGTTTATGAGATATAAAATAAAAGGCAGCAAATTCAGAGGCGCCATGGAGGAGAGAGAGAAACATCAGTTACATAGATTACATCACTGGCTGATTTCATCTTCCCAAAACCAGAATATGTTCTATTGAGTTTGATGTGCCAGGACCAAAAATTGGGAAACATATCAAGACAAATATTTTAAAAAGCAAGTACACATTGTTGCTCTAAGATAGGATTGTTTAAAATATAAACAGTTATGCAAATAGGAAACACATTGCCTTAAATACATGAAATGCAATGCACAGTAACCAGCAAAAGTAAAATCAGGCAGTTTAATTTTTAGTTGGTTCTTCTTAGCCCAGCTACTTTGGCATCATGCAGCTAGGTCCTTTTCCCATGAGCTGAAGGGTTGGCCCAGATATAAGTACAGATAAGGCGGGAGTATTCTCAGACAGTACTGGAAATTTACAATGCCCAGTAAGACTGCTGGTTTGCATTTGCAGTTCCTTTCTTGCCTTTCCCCTCCCTCCCTCTCCCCTTTAATTATGCTTTCTTCTCTCTCTCCCTAACAAAATTCCCTCAACTTTAAGTGAAAATGCTCTGTGATCCACAGAGCATCCATACAGGCAGTCAGAACAGCAAGACTTACTCTCTATCAATAAATCATCCCCGATTAAAGGTAAATTACATTCATGAGACTGTTACAGGACTGCAGTAAAATTTTGCAGAGCTGCAAGAAAGTTAAAGCTATACAACTCTTCTCTCTACCTTTCCTTGGGTAGTTCATCATGCCAGTAAAATCAGTTCCTCTAGGCTCTGTAAATCAAAGATGTCAGGCATTGTCGAATGAATGGGAGGAAACTGCAAGAGATTATTGGTCTTTCTTTAACTGCAGCTTCCCAGAAGCTATGGCCGATGGGCTGAGCAAAACACAGAGTATAACTGCCTCAGAAATAAATATGAATGTTCAAACCTGATTCAACCGGATCAGCACTGAGAGTTCAAAACAATAGCTGCTTATGAAGTCATTGTGCTTGTTGTGCATACTGCCCATCACTAACTGTTCTCACCTGCCAGGCTGAAAGGAGAATCACATTAGTGTGGCTAACTCAGGTTAACTCTGTAGTAAAGACTTAAATCCATATATACCAAAATCAGCTCAAGAAATTAACACAGCTTCTCTGACTGTGTGAACACTGTGGTATATGTGTGCTAAAGGAAGCTGACAAATTTATGCCACTAAGCTCTTTTAATTAAGTTGGTACTATAGAGAAGAAGGCACAAACAAAAGTTAAAGATGAGGCTGTAGGACATAGATCAGGCAAAATTCATCCATCCATTGGGTAGCCAAGATGAGCAACAACTGAACACAAGCAGCAATGAAAGTAAATAACAATGGAGAGTTCAAAGGAGACTTGCATCGATGTTTGTGGAAGAAACCAGAAGCCACAGCCACTGATTGAACTTGTTAGTTCACAGTGGTGATGGATTGGTTGATTAGATTTTTTCAGGGTTAATAAGGGCAGGCCTCAATGGGTCAGTAAGCTTCTCTCATCTTGTATACATTCTCCTGGTATGTAAACTAACATTAGACAGTCAAAGCAAGAATTAAAAAAAGGGTGATGAGGCTCACTGGTTCCTCTTGTTGAGGGATAGCTGCTTTCCCTTGTCATGAGGGTGATGTGAGGAGGTGTGGATTCAGCAACAAAGCCTGAATGTAAAACACTGAAGGGCAAAGTACTTCATTTTGACCTAAGCACATTTGGGTGGTATAATGATGAAAGACAAGAAGCAAAACTTAAAATGAGAAATAAGGAGACAACTGAGAAATATAAAAGCCTAGGGTCTTCACCTTTCTCCCTTCTTTTCCAAGTAATGAAAAAACAAGTCACAAAGAACATGACACCATTTAAAAGAAACACGTCCCACAGGGCATCAGGGGAATCAGTTTATTTTACTGCAGTCTTGCCTCACTGTAAATAGACAGAGTGTGAAATCATAGCAGAACTGCAGCAGAAGAATCTCAGGAGAGAGTAAAAAGACAGACTATGCAGAAATAATTCGTCTAAGAACAATCAAACATCCCAAAATTTATAGCTTGAGAAAAAAGCAGATCTTTGCATCCTGCTAGGAAGCAATAATTGTGAAAATGAAATTAAAGCAAGCAGCCTTCAGGTAGGTGAAAATTAGAAGAAAGTGTGCATCTTCTGACACAGAGAGTGAAAGGAAACATTGGAAAGGAGATGACTAAAATTCCTCTATAGTACAGAGGGAGTAGCAGGTGGTAGAAACTTGCTGTTAGACTCTGGGCTGATTTTCAGAGAGAGGGTCACTGTATATGGGTCTTCAGTGGCAGAATTTGCCCCTAAATTGAAGATTGAAACCTGGTCCATGTAAACAAGACTTCTGTAACTGAAACCAACTGCAAGCCTGAGCAACACAAATAGACTAAACAGATTACATGGCTCAAAGAAAGTGAAACTGGAAGGATTTTCAGAGGTCTATCCCCAGCACTGGTCCACCCAGAGCCAGCATTTATCTAACCTGTTCTTAAATGACTCCAGAGAAAAGGTTTCTTAAATCTTCCTCTATTAGTTGGGCTACCCCTCATGCTGGGAACATTTCAGAATATGTAAATATTTCTATTAAAATCAAAATGCAATAGAACCTTACAATCAAAGAAGCCTAAAGTTTTATGTCTATAATCCAGTCGCTCAATCACCTGTATTTGCAACACCTTGCACTGTAACAGGAAGCTCTGTCTTTCAAAAAATGCTCTGCTAAACGTAACTAGATTCAGTAACCACACTTCCATGTTGATGCCAATTTTCCATAACAAGGAAAGTGTTCCTGGAAACATGATTCTTATTGTTGCTTAATGTTGATGAGTTACTCAACCAAAACTAATTAGTTCTACAATGGAAAAATCTTATATGTGAGTTAGGCATGGTCTCTGGAAAAAGTACTGTTGTAGACCGACCCTCCTTTATGGGATAAATGCAGGAAAGACAGATAGGCAATTTTTGGAGTCTACAAAATCCATTAGAGTACTACTGCACCTTTATCTTTGCACTCTCTATTAATACAAGGAGAGCAGTGTAATTGCAAGTATCTTTAAAAGGCCAAGCAGCAAGAATAAACTAATTACTTCCCAATTTCAGAGCAACCCTTGAAATGTTTATGAAATGTAGGTGGTTCCAACTTATCTTTACTTGGCCTAAGCACCACAGGGATGATCTATTCAAGTGATTTATGCCAGCAGGTAACAACAGCTGTTTCACATGGTCTTCTGCTTTGGCTTTGATTGCATCACACAGTCCTAGCTGTCAAAAACTAGTAATAAGTTCAAGATACAGTTTGTGAAATTAAACTGGAATGAAGAGGCATGAAACTGTCAACAGCTACTAGATATTAGCAATCTATCCTATATGAAAGATGCATTGTCAGCCCTCAAGAACTAAGCATGTGCAAACCAATGTTTCAGATCTCAGAAAAGAAAAACTAATTCTCAAGTAATTGCTATGCTGATTGAGTTTACTATAGAGGAATAGATTTCAACTATGAAGCCATCTTAGAAAAAAATTCTCTTTCTTCTAAGCATAGTGCTTACTTTTTCATATATGAATTATTTTTTTCAAGTTGATTAAATGAAGTAAATAGACGTTAACCTAACTGATTAGTGGACAGAGAGACCCCAGAAACTGATATACCAATCTTAAAATTAAACAAGTGAGTTTAAAAGCTCTCAGGAACACTTCTATTCCATTTCATTAACCCCAGAGTGTGTCCAACCTGCCTAGTTTCGATTTTAAATAACACCATACCACACTGACACAGTGGCAAAATTGCTTGGAAAGCCCAGAAGTGTAGCTCAGTCATCAAAAAGATACAGAATCATAGAATGGTTTCAGTTGGAAGGGACCTTAAAGATCATCTAGTCCCAACCCCACTGCCATAGGATGCCTGCTACTATACCAGGTTGCTCTAAGTCCCACCCAATCTGGCTGCAAATACTTCCAAGGATGGGACATCCACAGCTTGTCTGGGCAACCTGTACCAGCATCTCATCACCTTCACAATAAAGAACTTCTTCCTATTATCTAATCCAAATCTACCTTCTTTCAGTTTAAAGTCATTCCCCTGTGTCTTGTCAGCCCTTGTAAAAAGTCCTGTCCAGATTTCTTGTAGGCTCCCTTTATGTATTGGAAGGCTGTTACAAAGTCTCCTCAAGACTTCTACAGGCTGAATGACCAGATTATTTCCTGTGTAGTCCCAGCAATGCTTTTAACTCAGAACAGTTTCTGCTAGATTGCATGTAGAAATCATCATGGGAAGTGCATAGAGACATTTTATAAACAGCAAAACTTGCTATAGACAAAGTCACCAATTTTCAGCCTAATCCCACCCAGGGACATAAAAACCCTAGAGAGAGACATGATTCAAAAAGATCTGAGTCACCAAACTATTGTTATAGCTATTTTTTCTGGCCCAAAATTTTCCATTTGTGGTTTTTCTATTTTTCAGCAGGTTTGGAAGGTATTGTTTTCATGGCAACTTTCTGCAGGAAAGGGGGGAGAATACCACTCTTTTACCAGTTCTGACTGGAAGGCAGGAAGGAAGGAAAGAGAAAAAAGAAGAACAAATTTCCTAAAGTTCTGAACAACTTTTGCTAAATTTAAGCATGGTTGAATTACATTACATCACATCACTGAATCTCTTAAAATTGTTACTCAAACCAGTTTGTCCAAAACAACCATGAGAGATTCCTGAAGCTGCAGTTCTTTCCCTTTAAACACCTATTCCAACATGAAGCACCAAAACTGTTTCTCGTAGGGGTGAATACGAACTTGAAGTCCCTGAGATTAGCATTTCATCCAGCAATAACATGTAATTTAGGTATGCTGATCTGAAACATGCAAGCAAGAGTAACACCCAAGGGGAGAAAACTGATGATGAACAAAGGTTACAGAAACAAATCCTTTTGCATCACAGACTAATTGATACAGGTGGAGAAGTCTGCACATCTGACATGGAGGAATTTTGAGACTTTTAGAAAATGCTGAGCGTCCAAACCTGAGCACAAAACCAACTGAAGAAATTTTGTTCAAGAAGTTCAAACAAACAAAGCACAGACTCTCACAATTAATTTGTGCAAATGAAGAAAAACACTGTGAAATTAATCTGTTCTGCACTGGGTGGTACCCAAGTCCCCAGAGCTTTAAGAGCTTTATGACCACTCTTTCTGTAAATTATAGAAATTCAGATCACAGTTGGTTGACAAGTGTCCTGTTTTCTGAGTCAAAGAGAATTTTCACATTCAAGTTGAAAACAGAAAGCAGGGAAGGAAGGGGGAAATAAGGAATAGAGGTGTTGATATTTTTTTTGGTTTGGTTTTATTTTAGTTTTTAATAAAACCAGCAACAATTATGCTCCAGCAATGGTAAAAAATTATCCAGATTGAGAATAAAGGGTTGCATTTGCTTTTTCAGGCATTTATGGAAAAATACAAGTAAATCACAAACATAATCTGATGTTTTAATTTTCTTTCTTCAAAGGCCACAGAGTTCAGAGGTCTCGGACAAATACAGAATTACTTAAACTTAATGGAAATGAAGGAATTTCTAAGAAGTGCATAAAAGGGACACTGTACAGACCCTTAAGTGGTGTAATTCAATGAAGCAATATCAGCTTCAGGAGAAAGAGGCTGATTTGCAGTAGATGTGGGCTTGAGTATGAGACCCCAACTAAAATAAGAATGGACATATACCTCTAAGAAATTTATTTTAGACTAATTTCTATAGTAGGCATTACGTAAGTATATTATAAATTATAGAAATATATTATATATAGTAGGCATTTATAAAAGACGGCATTCTCAGCCTATGCTGATGCAAATCTAATGGTCAGCAACAGATCTGGTAGATACAAAACTCATGGATCAAATTCCTTCCCTTAGTCACACTCCAGCAGGTGGAATGATGAATGTTCTGGATTTGAAAGCCTCATGCTGTCTAGCACAGGTAATCCTACCTCTTGCCCTTCTGAAAAGTACCATATATTTTTTTGGGGGGGTGAAGTACAAAATACGTAAGAATTCTATTAATTGCAACATAAAGAATCAGACAGAGATGACCTCTCCTGAACTCACACCATCCATTCCAGTAGAAACATTGAAAGTTTAAATAAAAACTGAAAAAACAGAGCACTTGATCAGATGAAACAAAGAAAGCAAATGAAACAAGTGCAGCCACCTCTTGAGTCTCATCGCTCCATTGGCTGTAGCAAAGTTTGGAAAGTAATCAGGTGATAAAAACAGGATAACAAAGTCCAGTTGGTTAACTACTTAAATCAAGATACTCAGTCTAAGTTTCATCAAACTTGAAATGGTAAAGAGGTGGCCATGGAAGGAAAGTTTGCTGCAGTATAGCTACGATAGTTCTCACCTGCCTGTGAACAGCTCAGTGCAAAAGCAGTATGTACAACCGATGTTTAAATCCATAGTTGGTGCTTACAGTATGTCTACTGATTGCGATACAACTTAAATAGATACTGCCATTGCGCACAAAGGAGATTCATATGCATGGCAGTGAAGTACTCACAAAGCACTAGGTTGCCAAGCAAGTCACACAGAGCAGTCTCATAAGCTACATATTCTGAGACAAGCCATCACCAGCTCAGTTCCAATGGATAACAGTGAAAAAAATTGGAAGAAACCCTTATACCTGCAATAGCCGGTCTGGAGATAGGTAACATAGTTGATGAATAAGTCTTCATTTCAGCATTACTGACTGGGATAGAATAAGGTAGAGGAAGCCCAAGTCAGGAAGAGACCCCAATTGCGGACTTGCACAGAATAGTGACAAATACACAGGAAAGCCATAACAGCACTCCAATCAGTTCTGTGCCTGAAGCTGGTCGGTATGAGTATCCTCCCCATGCCAAGTTTAAACAGCTTGCACCCTCCTCAAATGGGCTGTACATCCAAGCTGATGCCAATATAAGGCTGGAGAATAAAAGTTGTTCTGCATCCTCCACATCCTGATCTTGTAGCAGTGAAACCAAAGCTCTGCATGCATGCATAGATGTGTAAAATAGTTAGATGCTTAGGTGCTTTACATCAAAGTATACAAATGAAAATTAGAAAAATACTTCCTTTTTTTTTATGGCATTTAAAAAAAAAGGCAAAAAGAACCCCACCACATTAACATCACTTGAGAAGGCAACTAGGGCAAAACAGGTTCTACTTTGCACTTGATTCCAAGACTGGAGACAAACTCTACAATTCCACAGGGTAGTTTCCTTTTAATGACCACAAATTGAAAACTGTCATTTTCTAGAGAGCTCTTGTAAAAGCCAGGAAGCCTGCCAGGCTAACAGTGCTCACTGCTGAGGGCAGATTACACTCCCTCCTCCAAACCCATCAGGATTAGCACTGATAAGCAAATACGAGAGAACCCAAGACAAGCTCTGACATTACTACTCCACTGCAATTAACTCATTCTCTCAAAACACAGCAGTTTAGATGTGTCAACAAATACAAGGGAGGTAGAGGAAAGAAGAGACAGAAAGTGTTTCACCAAAATTTCTGACTACATACTTTAACTAAAGCCACATAATTGCATAAATGATTTGGTCATGCAGTGTTATCTAATGATTCTGTGTATCAAACTGTTTCAATAAAAATGCTCTGTTGGAAATAAAACTGATGTGTCTTTATTTAAAGATGTTATTTTGGGAGGGAAGGGGGAAGCCATATTCTTAGCATTATGTCAAACAGATTTTATTCTTTTTGGTCAAAGTGACCTCAGACCACAATATTTACAGGTTGTGCAGAAGCAGGACCCATGCTCAGCACATTAGGAGACCAGACTCTGTTTCAGTCGTCTGTTGCCACTATCATCATGCCCTTTCTAAATCACATGCATGTATCTTGTCTATAAAGTCCTCTGTGCCCGATCCTCTCATAATCACTCTGGGTACAAAACCATGTACTGAATACAGGTTTAAAAGCTTTACCATACTGAGAGACCTCACTGACTCAAAGCAAACGACAAAAATGATCAGTATCAGCATCAGCATTTGGCAGTTGTGCCTACAAAACTGCAGCTGGTATTAGTCCTCTTCAGGTCACTGGCAGTAGAAATGGTGTCATCAGTGTGCAACTGTTGCAGCTCCTAGCCAAGGGGCGCTTTGGGTCCTGTACAGCATACTGGGCCAGGCCACAGGCTTCCAAATGAATAAGAAATATTGCAGATCTCTTTAGGATTATTGAACACCGATTATCTTATACACACGAGGCTACCTGGCTATGTAACCTCAGTTGTCAGAATCTTTTATGTTTGTGTTAATTTTATGACCCTTTTGATTACCCTTCTTCTTTTGAGATGAAAAAAAAAGGGTATGGAGGGGAGGGGTCACTGCCAAAGGTCATCTATATTTAATGAAGTTTCATGTGATGTGTCACATAGCATTCCCAGGCTGAAGAGAAGTCTTTGTTGCAGGAACTTTAAAGAACAAGTTGAAGGTAGTGTGCAGTCACACTACAAGCAGTTGTCAGTCAGGTCTTACTGTGCCTTCCAATTTCTTCAGAGTAACTAGAAAAGTTAGAGGGTTCCCTCTAAGTGCGTCATTCTGTTTCTGAGGAAAAAAAGTCTTTGGGGGGTTCATATTAATTTCATTCAAAACAAGCCCACAGAATTCACTTATTCCCAGTAGTATGAGCTCCGCTAATTCACTAAGCTTACTTACATGGCAAAGGATTTGCTATTACACATCCCACACCAAGGAGGGAAAAAAAAAAAGCAAAATACAAAACAAACGAACAGCCTATCTCAGCTGCTTAAGTTTGTAGTACATACTGCAGCACGTTACTGACGCTCCAAGTGAGGGAAGTGTGCTCACTCTAGAAAACATGGCAGCATATGCTTAATCTTAAGCCAATGCTTTCCAAGTCCCACTACACTCATACACATGACTGACAGAAGTCATCAATACAGACTGGCGTCCTCCTCTGAATCCAAGCCAGAGAATACTTGAACATCTCCATAAAGTCAATTTAGACATTCCTCTGATGAGAAACAGATTTTCTTTCAACATATCAGGCTCTGTTTGTCTATACATGCAAGTACGACACAGATGAAGTGGCAAAAGTTTGCAGCATCTGACATGAAAATTACAGAGAAAGAAGCTAAAGACAGGTACAGCATCAGGCCTGCTTTAATTCTGGCACACTTAATTTTTTCTGGAATGCAGTAACAATCACTGCCATGAACTTTTCCACACATGAATAACACAGCAGAAGAATGCTCTTACTGTGTACAGTTGTCTATAGGCTCCAGGAAAACCTGGTCACATACAATATGGATTTTAGAGTCCCCATGGAAGCAGAAAGTTTCATTTATAGAGATCAGAGCCATAAGTAATCAAAATGAACCTAGAGTGTAAGATTTAGATCTAGACATAATTCACACACCAGATCTTTAAACAACCAAATCAGCTTATGGCAGATTTATACTAGTATGAGGGCAATCCAGAATATCTACCATTTTAGCTAGTCCTGATTATCTGTCATGCTTCTGGCACTCAGAGAATGACAGACCCTAATACACAAAAAAATGCATATGCACACATGTGTATACACATATGCATGTAAAACTAGAGAACAGCCTAATATTCATCAGCAGGGATTTCATCAAAGTAAAACTGGTCTGCAAGAAGGTTGAGAAAGCTAAAGTACTAATTCACAAAGGGTAAGTGGAAACTGTATCATGCTTGTGAAGCCATTAGTGGAGCATCTCAAAATGCTGAAACTACATTCAGAGTGAACACCTCCCCAAAAAATAAATCCAATCCCCACACATCAGCTGCAATGCATTAACAAAGACCATAATAAATAGCAAAAATTAGAGGTACTAAAGCATGATCTGAGATGTACTTCGTTTTAGCATGTTTCTTACTAGCAAGGAAGAAGGAACAAGAAGGTTCTGAGTAAGACCACCTGTTGAGTAACATTAATTCAGAACACCATTAAGGAGTGGAAAAAAACACACAAAGACAAGACAATTAATGAATCCCTTTCCTCCTGTGATTTCAAAATTCAAGGCACTTATTAGTGTGTAGAATTGAATCTTGCAGATGGAAATGCCCTCTCCATCTCCCTTTCCTACAGTGTCACAGCTCCTTGCCTGGGCTAACTCTGTGTTAAGTGCTTTGTACTGCCCTCTCTCTCCAGTACTTAGTCTGGAGCAGTTTGAGCATCTTAGAGGTGTAAATCATACTTCACAGCCCACAGATCACCATGAATGGGGTATTTTGACTCTCGTATTCCCATTTCACACCCCATATGCAGAAAACCTTAAGTGGCTATAAAGGCCACTGATAAGGTTACAGATCACAGGCTTCTGTGAGCTCTGGAAGCACTGTAGAAATACTAGTTTCACACACAGAAGAAAGAAAATGAGGTGGACAATTCTCGTAAGCAGTGTGTCAGCTGCCTCAGCGATTCCACGTCACGGTATTTATGCCATTTAGCTATACCCTCTCTCACTCCCTTCCACTTCCAGTGTGGGCAGCCAACATATAACGCTATGAGAGAAACCAAAAATTACAGTGCCTTGCCACACTTCTATCTGCAAGAGATAAAGATGTATCTTTTGCTACACAACGTGTCAGAGGTCTTGCTTGCCCTCCGGGCATTCAACTACCCAAGGCTGCAGGTAGGATTTATGCCACAGCTCCAAACCTAAAACTTTTCTAACTCTACTGAGTTCAGCAGTTTAGTTATCAGGAGCGGCAGATCAACCTAGCTGCACTGAAGTTACAGAAACACTGTCATGGCTGAGGATATGCCAATGGTGCTGTAGCATCCAAGTGTCTCCTCTCATTTGTTACTAACAAGTAAGATCTCCTGGGGAGGGACAAACAGGCTTTCACACACAGAATAAGAAGAAATGTCACCAAATGCCCTGTGGCTAACATTTACAAAAAGGCATTTTTACTGCTGTATGAAGATAGGATAGGAAAAAGCATGGTCTTGTTGGCACAGACACACATGCATGCACACACAGGCACACACTGTGCAAAATTGTTTGAAGAGCTTGTGGTCTTGTTGTTAAATGAGTTGTGAATGTTTCCAAAAAGCCTGAACACTAGACAATGGCAGCACATTGCTAAAGAATGTTAAAGGGATTTCAGCTGATCTGATAATTGCCTGGTAAGTCAAAAGCAGAAACAGCTAACAGAAATAAAGGACATGGGTTTGAATGAAGTTTTAAAAAAGTTGATCTTTAATTTTTAAGATGACATAGCATACACTGCAAGGAATCAAAAACACCAACTACAGGATAAAAATAGCTAGGATCTTCTGTTAGGAGAGCAAATCCACATTTACCCTTTCAGAGGACAGACATCCAGAACTTCGCATTCAAACGAGTCTTTCCAACTCGGAGCTGTTGCAAGACACCCAGCTGAGAGTGACTTTCATCTCACGCAATCCCAAGTCAGGAGCATGATGTGAACACAGACGACTTGAACTTTCATTTTTTCACCCCAAACTTTCTAGATGAAGCAGCCAAGACACGTATAATATAGACAAAACACAGATTTGTGCAAGAACTGCAACGTTGGTCTTGTTTCTATAGTCAAAACCATTAAATTGGAGTTGGATGAATCTAGCAAAAATACATCTGTGAACATTTTCTGGCCTGTTAAAATGCTTACATTCATATACTTCCACATCAGTATTCTGCACATATCCCACCCCCACATTTAGACAAATGGAGTGGCCTCCGGCTCAGATGGTCCCCAACCAGCAAATCCTCAGAGGCTGGGCAAGTACAACTGAGAAAGTATCACCTTATTCTTATTATCTTCCCTTGGCACAGCTGTCAGAGACAGAGCACTATGATCTGAGCCAACATGGCTATTCCTTGCAACATGCATGCTGGTAAAGTGAGAAACAAGTTTTAGTTTTATGAGAAGAGGGTTATGCATAGTATCAACCTTCCTGCTTGCACACACACCAGAAACACTTAACATATCCCATCAGGAAACAGGAACAACATCTGATCACTCAGCCTAGGCTGAATTCATAAAACCTTTTTCTAAATATTGAAAGAATTAAAAGATCCCTAAATTAGTCAACATAAAATCATGAACACTGCACTTCAGAAAAAAACCAAATCCTGAACATTGTAATTCCAATAGCAGAAAAAGAAAAGTTAACACATTAATAAAATTATTTGCTTTACTATGTGTACTGCAGGTACATACAATGTGTCTAAATAGTTCCATAACAAGGAAAGGCCAGAAATTGAGAGACCTTAGGTAAGGCAGAAAACAGCCTCAGAAGACAATACATGCGTGCTATCACAAAGCAGTGTCATATCACACATGTTATCTACAAAGCAGTAAGTGCTGCTTTTTTATATTAAGCACAGCAATATATTCTATGTCAGAGCTGTTTTCTTTAATACTGATTTTATTAAGCATGAGTAAGTAAACTACAATCTTGTGTATTCAATTCAACTCTGAATGAAGCTTGTGCAACATTTCAGCAAGTATTTATTGCAGATACAGAGAAGCTCTGCTCTGTTAGATTTGTGATTGGCTGTAACTACTATTCACTAGAACTGAAACATACATTTCAATGAGAAACTGGCAAAGAATAAATACTTGTAAGAGACGGAAAAGGCAAGGACTCCAAATTCACTGAACACACAACCTGCTTTTCCACTAGATGCATCTAAATTACATTTTGCAGATGTTTTTCTGAATCTTTTGCCATAGCATGTGAAATCAATTTTTGAGGGGAGGGAACACAAGAGAAGCTTTTCTACATTTACATGTTAAAGAACATTTGCTGGCCTAGGCATAGTAAAATGTATTCTGCTGTTTGAGGGAGGCACTTTCCAGGGATACCATGCATCAGTTTCCAGGTCTGAACAACTCAGACGCAGCAGCATTCCCCTGGACTGGATATGTACATACCCAAACTAGTCCTCTGTGTTAAATACATTAAGAGTCTCAACATAAGATGTATTGCTGTTCTTCTTCCACCAAACTGGAAGTGGAAGCTAAAAATGCCAATTTTCACTGGCACTGTAAAGTCCTAAATACCAGAGAAATCTTGTAAAAAGGTACATTCCAGCAACAAATGGATTACAAGGAAAAGAAAGAAAGAAGCTTCTTTTTCCATTACCTATTTTAAGCAATGCTTTGATTATTGTGAAAGGGACAGCCAAACAAGATAAATATGTAGATCTTCACTTGAGATGTAGGCAGCAGAGACCTTCCGGTGCATTTTGTGGGGTATTTTTTGGTTTAAAGAGTTCAAAGAATACTTTCCTCTTCAAAGTCAAATTTCACCACCACCGGCCGGGTCATATTCCACTTCTTATTTCGATTCCTATCCTCGATGAACTCCTGGTAAGGATCTTGCTTTGAAATAGCTTTCTTCGAGCGTACATAACCAAAAAAGACAGTTAATGCCAAGAAAGAGTAAAACAACATGACAAAGAGGATGAAGAAATAGGCGTTGTCATATGGTTTGTATTGTGGCTCTTTTTGTTCTGTAGCATTTTTCCTTGTGTCCAGGTTCCTTTCCAGAAGTTGCAGAACACATTGTGAGATGAGAGAAGCTAAAGCTGTTTGGTTCATGTTGAGGAAGTAAAAAGCATGTCAGAAAACATGGAAGGGAGTGAGAATCTAGAGGCCCCAAGCAATGCTTCATTGAAGTATGAGTCTATCCATAAGCTTTAACAGGAGTTGGATCTGGCCTGTAATCATTTCCTCTTTTGGTAAGGAATGCTGTTAAGTACTTATTGGGTCTCAGTCATTTGATAATGAGGAATTCAGCTGATAAGCCTGCCTTGCCTGTGAAGTGATATCTATTAATAATAACAATAATGGAGCAATAACAAACCCCTGAAACATACATCCACCAGGCAGTTTTAAATGTGAGATTTGTTACCCTGTATTAGGGGAACAAATCCATTCAGGCCACCAAGAGAGAGGATTTTAAAAACAACAGTGGGATACAACAGGGGTGCAAGGGCAGGAGAAGACAATGGAAGAAAAGGAAGAAAAAAACTTAAAAATATCACACCCCTGGAGGAAGGTGCTTAAGTCCATCTCAGAGCTGAAACATTCAAACAATCTCACACATTTTCTAAGCAACTCTAAATGCCGTTCTCAGGTGCTTGCTTTCAGCATCACAACTGGCAGGCTTTGCAAGAGGATGTTCCAGAGTCTGATGCCTTTCTACACAGTCCTTAGAGAAAAGCCACCAAAATAAACTGCCTGTAGAGCAAACCAGCATTCACGATAAGAAAGGGTTGTTGGATAACTCTGCTCTTGTGAGACCTCACCTGGAGTATTGGGTACAGTTCTGGTGTCCTCAACATGAAAAGGACATGGAGCTGTTGGAACAAGTCCAGAGGAGGGCCACAAGGAGGATCAGGGGACTGGAGCATCTCCCATACAAAGACAGGCTGGGAAAGTTGGGGCTGTTCAGCCTGGAGAAGAGAAGGCTGCGTGGAGACCTCATAGCAGCCTTCCAGTATCTGAAGGGAGCCTATAGGGATGCTGGGGAGGGACTCTTCATTAGGGACTGTAGTGACAGGACAAGGGGTAACGGGTTCAAACTTAAACAGGGGAGGTTTAGATTGGATCTAAGGAAGAAATTCTTTCCTGTTAGGGTGGTGAGGCACTGGAATGGGTTGCCCAGGGAGGTTGTGAGTGCTCCATCCCTGGCAGTGTTTAAGGCCAGGTTGGACGAAGCATTGGGGTGGCATGGTTTAGTGTGGGGTGTCCCTGCTTATGGCAGGGAGGTTGGAACTAGATGATCTTAAGGTCCTTTCCAACCCTAACTATTCTATGATTCTATGACATTTCGGTCAGTAGCTAACTATAACTTTAAAATGAAAATTTAAATTTCAGATCAAATATGACAGCCTCAGAGCTTAAGTGGGAAGTTGAATGGGTTTTTTTAAGTGTCTGTGTAAGTATTAGGACTGGTGGTATGCAGCTGTGCAATGCCACAAACATGTACAGCACTGAAATACACAATAGAGTAATATCTAAAATGAAAAGAACTCTTGATACAGTAGTTCTGGGAAATGAAACCCTTGACTTCCACTGACAAGTGGACTACACTGAACATTTTCAGACAAGGAGCAAGGGGGTTAAGTTGTCTCCAGTGTGTTTTGTCACAGGTCATGTCTACTTGCATGATAATAGCAGAGCAGTGCTCTGCGGATTCCTGCTTCCTATTGTGCTTTACAGGCTAGGTCACTCTAAAGTAAATTGTTGTTTTACAAAGTAGTGAAACCTTATCTTCCTACAAAAAAAAAAAAAAAAAAAAAAAAAAAAAAAAAAAAAAAAAAAAAAAAAAAAAAGGAAAAAAAAAAAAAAAAAAAGAAAAAAAACAATGTAAAA
>NDXB01016780.1:223309-265565 GCA_002631895.1 Agapornis roseicollis
TTTTTTTTTTTTTTTTTTTTTTTTTTTTTTACAACACATGTGGTGTTGTAGAGGCTGCAGCATAAAGGTAATATTTCATTTTTCCATCACCCTTAAGACCAATGTGTGAACTAACTTCTGTACTGAACCTAGTCTAACTCACTACTTCATAGTCCTTAATGCTAAAAGGAATGTGTTTGTGTTCCACCTCCCTCTTTTGTTCCAAGAATAGAGAGAAATAAATAACACTGCCTTCCATCTTCCTCTCAACATCACAAAACACAAATTTATTGACATTCTAAAATGTCACAATGCAAACATCTTGTAAACCTTGGTTCCTATAATTATATTTTCTATATTGGATATTATTGTATAATTTAAACAAATGTGTCAAGTACAGGTCCATCTCTATGTCCTGTACATCACTAAAAAACCATGTAAACGTAATCATTTCTTTGTATTGTTTCCTGAAAATGACCTTTAAATCAGGATTAGCAAGCTAGATTTTAGTTGTCCAGCAGACTGCAACATTTCTGTATTTTATCATCAGGAATTATGCACTGCAAAAATAAAAGTACCTGCAAAAATATAGTTCTGATTCTATCTATATGACTTTGGATGATCCCAAAGTTTCTGTGAGGTACACAGTATTGCACATTGCTAGGCAGCTGTGAAAATTCAGTCTCGTTGTTGATTTTTCTTTCTCCTGCATTTGCTTGAAAAGGTACAATGAACTAGGAAAACTCCACATACAAAAATGGTAAAATCTGGTTTTCATGTTACTTAGGATCTCTTTTCTTGGTAAAGCAAAATTTGTAAGTGACATTTATTGACAACATTATTACAGAAGCATGGTAAGGTAACCAGTAAGTTGCTCTGGAAGTAATTCGCACTTATCCTAGCTTCCTATGGACTGTGACATTTCCTCTTGATGACAATTTCCAGTGTGTGAAAAGAAAGAGGTTTTCCTGCCCTTGCTTCAGAAACTGAGCAGTTTTGAAGTTAGACTGAAGTCAGGACTGAATGTCAGATGAGTCAGAGTAAGCAGAGCTCAACTGCTCTAAGTTTCAGAACGTTCCGTGTGTGCCAATCAATGCACATTAATTTCAACAACAAAAATGGAATGTTTTGCCAGGCAGTGACATAATAAATACTGCTCTGTTTTGTATACCCATTCGTAATGAACCATGTCGCATTTATTTATTCATTATTGCTTTTGGCCTTTGTCTTCTGTATAGCTTTGTCCAGCCTTCAAAAGTCTACTAAAAGCTACGACTGGAGAGAAAATAACAATCTTGCTTCTCTCAATTGGACTGCCCCAGTTTAGACTGCAGTGTGTTGAGAAGATCACTCATATCCGAGCCTTGGGGTGAGACTGGAAAACAAGACCAGCTTTAACTTGAAGTGGACAGTTCATTTATGCAATATCTGGCTTCAGATAATGAAAGGCACCTGCAAAAAAAGCAAAAGAAACTTTTTAAGTCATACTGTGACAACCTCACAGCATGGGGCCATGCCAACTACAGGTTGACATTGTCATATTTAATACTGATATATCAAAGGAAAGGGACTAATATTTTTATTCCTACGACAAGCTTGACAAAACTCTATGTATCTGGGATTATATACTGTAATGATTCTTGAGCTGACCTCATTAAGAACATGTGTTTCTAATACTGGAATGCCAGTGGTTATTTCATTTTGGACAACCCTTATGTTTTACCTAATGGCAATCAGGTTTCATGTCTCAACAATTAATAATATCAAGATGTTGTTGACATCACTTAAGAAAATAATTATGCAGCAGAAATTTTGCTTGAACAGATATATCACCAATGCACTCTGTTCTCTTTAGAGAGAAGTAGTAGTGAGCCATTAGGATCTCTGCTAACAGTTTTCTTTGTTACAGGCAGAAAGGACAGACCACTGATAAATGGGTACAGTACTGCACAATGCAGAAGTCCTAATACTCACTTTGTCCATACTGTCCATACTGATAGCCTGTGACGGGATCCATGCTGTAACCTGTGGAGCTGTAGGTCGGTGGGCAGTACGACTGGGATGTAGGCAGGCTGTCCAAACTCTTCATATGATCTAGCCGCTGGCTGCAGCTGGCTGAGACAGTGGTGGTGGGCTCCAAGCCCCCAGTTAAAGGGGACAGGGCATAATCAGTTTGGGGCTGGTGAGGCACACCACCATGGTTAGTCAAGAGTCCCATTACCTAAAAGGCAGAAAAATAGAAAGAGTTAAAATATGTGAAGAATTGTATTGCTTACAGAACTACAGGAGTTCTCCAGTCTGTCATTTGATTTTATAAAATAGGTAGACCTGGTATTCAAATTATACTTTGAGTATCTAATCCAAAGAAGAAGTGGAATTTGGTCACATCACCCACCAAAAAGAAACCCAATGTCTAATGACGAATAAAAAGTGAAACTAAGGGAAAATAAGGAAAAATCATTTTTAAAACTTTTATGATTTTAGAGTGCCTGATCCCATGACCAAGCTGGAATCTCTACAGATGTTTATTCCTTGAGGATTATAAGACAAGAAAAAGCTGCTTGGACATGAGCAGTTATGAAATCAGTAGTTAAGATTAGTTGAAAAAAGGATAACTTGAAAATATGTATTTGTCTGCATAAAAGACCTGACTTTCTACGTCATAATTTCCAGTAGAAGAGCAAAGAAAAATTCAAAAACACCTATGCTTTCAAGCAGAAGTGAAGGAAGCTACACTGATAAGTTCTTTTTGTATAAAAGTCACTTGCACTATAGGTTGGTCTGCATTTCCTTTCCCATCACATCTCTATAGCACATTTTGAGATTAAGCATGACTGACAGAATTGCTTATTTCTGCTGGAAATAGTCTGAAGCTTATAACAGATGGATGATATACAGCTTTTGCCAAACATATTCTGATAATTTGCAGGTTGTTCTTCCTCCAGAAAGACATTACAAATATCTGATGTACACTGTTTGATGATAATTTTGCTTTACTGCACTCCTTACCATAAACTAAAAAGAAATTATTAAAAATGTAGTTTATTATGTAAAGAATGAATTAAAGCTTATAAGAACGTGTCTAATTCCTAAAGAATATGTCCAATTCCTAAAGATCTGATGTGCTATCTTGAATTGTATAAATTTTTTATCACAAAAGAAAAGGGATTATTATTTGGAGGGAGCTTGTGGTCCCAGCTCTGAATTTTGTTGAGTTATTTTTTTTAAATAAATAAATGAAATAAGACCAGGAATCATGATTTAAATAGAAATGAAAACCTATCAAGGTCTTACATTTCTGATAAGGAAAAGAGCAAGAGGCACAAGCAAGGTATTTCAAAAAGAGATACCCATATACCCACATCAAGGAGGCCTATAGGGAGGCTGGGGAGGGACTCTTCATTAGGGACTGTAGTGACAGGACAAGGGGTAATGGGTTCAAACTTAAACAGGGGAGGTTTAGATTGGATATAAGGAAGAAATTTTTTCCTGGAATGGGTTGCCCAGGGAAGCTGTGAGTGCTCCATCCCTAGCAGTGTTTAAGGCCAGGTTGGACGAAGCCTTGGGTGGCATGGTTTAGTGTGGGGTGTCCCTGCTTATGGCAGGGGCGTTGGAACTAGATGATCTTAAGGTCCTTTCCAACCCTAAATATTCTAGGATTTTATGATTCTATGATCAAGAACACAAAACTGCATCAGATGCATCCAAGACATCTCACATTAAAAAGAAAAGCTGAAAAAGAAGTTCAGTTACTACTCACAGCACTAGAATGTTCATTTCCGTTTCACTAAGGAAAAACGTGGGTTTAACTGATGGTATTTGCTGACTGTTTCTCAAACTGAAATATTTATGCAACAAAAAAAAAAGTTTCAAAATGCATCTAAATACTTCATTTAGATACTGAAATCTTGTAGCATTTATGTTAAAAACACAAAAGAAGAATTTGGGTTCAGGCTATATTTTCTATTTAACTCAAATAACCCCTTCAATGCACAAAACCTGTGCACTGAAAGAATCTGAGATTAATAAAAACAAACAAAAAAAGATAAATTTTAAAAAATCTCTGGAATCACCAGATTGAGAAATCACGTCATTTGCACAGCAACCTGCACAACATTTTGTTCCCAAACCCCTTAAAAGCTGAAATAACTGTGTTCTCAAGTTTTTCTTCTAAAAATTGGTTCCTGAAAACTATTAAAATTTCAAATTTTATTTTAGTAAATTTTTCTGGTTTATGAATTGCAAATGTTTTTCTTGTACCTTCAGAAAATCTTACAGTCCTGAAAATCTAGCATGCTTTATGATCTAACATTGCATCAGCAGGATACAATATTAGAAACTATGTTCATTTAGGTTATATTAATCCTTCTCCTTTAAAATTAACACTAACAGAGTTAAAAGAAGAGGAAGATCCTCAAAAAGCATAGCTTAAACATTTACATTGAAAATTACTACTTTGGAAAATTTATGTTGGCACAAGCACCATGGTTTTGACAACAGCTTAAAACACACATGGTTTATCAAAAATCTGAAGTGCAGGCAGAGCCCTTTCCATTCCCACAGAGCACCTACATGACACCCATATTTACAGGGCTTTAACACATTCTGTTCCAAGTTCAAAATCAGGCAGCACAGGCCAGGCTCCATCACCATCAAAGACTCGCTGGAGTCCAAGCACAATCACTCTCACATCACACACCATCTCCACCAGGCCCTCTAGGACCAGTTGCAGAGTTGAGGAAATAGCTATTTCACCAACTATGTATTTTAACTAGAATTTTTTCTGTTTAATATTTTCAATAGACAACATTATTTGGGCTTTTCCAGCAAAAACCATGAGCTCAAAAAACTTTGGATTTGGAAATACTTTTAGTTAGAGATTAGCCTCAAAAATCAAACCTGGATCCAGACTAGGTTTCAAAAGCCACTCAAACTTCAGGAGCATCTATATTTGGATAGAGATTGGATGACAAACTAAAATGAGCATTTGATGAGATTTATTTTAAAAATTTTAAGCTAATTGGATAATAATACAATTCTTTAGGCATATTTTTATTAAGTGCACATACACCTAAATAGACACTTGGGAGCAGAAGTGACACAGCTCTCTGTCTCTGCAGTGGAGAAAACTGAAGTCTGAACAGTAGCCATCTTTTCAGAATATCTTCTCCAGAGGCTTTCGGAATCATCCTGCAGTTGATTAGTATCTAAATAATTAGATTTTTGGTCATGTCTGTCTTGAAAGCTACAGGGGAAGTAGCCTCAGGGCCAAAGTCTTTCCTATGGTATGTGCCATGACCTTATCACCCATACAAGGAGTTACAGGAAGGGCATGGCTGACTTTCACCTAATCAATTAGAAAGCCATTAATGGGCCACGTCTGTAAAACGCCCAGCACCCTCAGCTGAGTAGTGTAAAAGAGACACAGGAAAATCTGGATTTTGCAATGCAGATATTTTCCTGGTAGCTCTAAATAGATAAACAGATATGATTGTTTTACAATAATTAAGGAAGAAAATTCATTTATTCAATCCTTACACCATTTATATTACAGGAAAATATGTACTTCCCTCTGAACTACTTTGTGAAAGCCAAGGTAGTAATTGTCAACCTTGCCTCCCTGGATCCCAAAAAAGCTGAAAGAAAAACCAAGGGCTAATCTAACACCTAGAAACAAATGCTGCTGTAATTACTCAGTTTATTTTAGAACAGTATTCCTATAAATGCAAAAAATTCAGGCTGTAAGGTTTTTGGCCACATATACTTTGTCCTCATCACTTACAAAACGCATGCAGAAATGTTGATGGTGAGCTTTTGAGCTCATATAATAAGCAACAGTATATATAATTGATAAACTTGTTCTATTCTATTAGAAAACAAGAATGCAAATAGGAGCAAGTGAAGAGAACACAGTAAACTGCAACAACCAAACTACACAGAAGTTTTCAGAGAGCACATCCCAAGCAATCCAAAATACTGATCAGGACAAATCCCTTGCTGATGGGGTCAGCACAACATCACTAGCTGATCCAGAAAGAGAAACTGAATGATGAAAGCCTCAAAGATGATATAAGCAACATCTGATCCATTATCAGCTATTAGAACATACTTCTATTATCAACAATGTAAAGGCCACTAAACTGAGAAAAAGCTTATTCCATTTAAATGAAACTTTATGCCTGTTACTGTGGTTAGTATTTTAGGATGTAGAACCTACCATAGGCACAATAAAATGCTCATATGTTTTAATTCATTTACGCATGCCTGCATTTAATATGCTTTGTGACCATGTCTGCAATTAATATGATTTATGAGAAAAGAACATGTGCAATATTTTTTGAGTACAGTGATACATTTTTCTCTCCCCTCCTGTGAATGAAAGATTTAATGAAACAGCTCAAGGAAAATTGTTGGCAGTTAACGTATTAAGTTGAACTGACAGAATCATGAGTAAACTTTAGTGGAGTTAATGATATCCTCTTATCTGACCCTGACACATTTGCAGCATGTAATTTACAGAAGCTCTGTCCAGGGAATCTTGACAAATGCTCCTAACTATGTCAGGGCAATGTTCCATTCTGATGTAAAACAGATGTGGGTCAGATACCCTCATTCATCACTAACACTGAAAATTTCAAACTCCTTCCAAGATGAATGGCATTACCTGCTGTTAACTCTTTTCACTGTAGAAAAATCTCTCAAAAACAAAATACTGCACAAGAAAGAACACAAAAAGGATGGTTATAATGCATTTAAAAGAGATATTTTAGAAGATTAATTAAAATTAATTAGCTAAATTATCTATACCTAGAGAAACCTAGACTATGTTGCAGATTCATTTTATATATATCTATATTTCTGCTGAATGTATGAAGAAATCCAACAGAAAGAATTTTTGTGCCAAATGACAAGCACTGGGAACCACATACTTGGTTAGTGAAAACAGGAGCAAATACATTGACTTTGAACATCTGATGATCTGACCTTCTACATACTCATATCAAATTAGACCTTATACTGATTTCACACCACTAGACATCAATGAAATTAGAGAAGGTGCACTAGTGTACACTTAGAATAATTAAAAAGATAACTTGATCCTTCATGAACTACATTTTTATCTACAGGAGATTACTGCCTTTCACATTATCACTGTCTGTCACAAAATTCGTGCCTTTTTTCAGATGCTAGATCCTGGAGTAACAGGACTAGATAATGTTACTGAAATAATCCAGAGAAGCTAATTCTCTAGCTCCTGGTTGCATGGAAAAGCTTCAAAAATTTAATGTCTGAAAGGTAAACCAAAGCCCAAAAATGATCATATAGTCACAATTTATGTGAATAATATATATGAATCTATAAGTACATGTATAAAATAAAACATCTCAAAACTTTTTCAGGCAGTCTCAGAGGTTGCAGGCTTGTGAGTTTAAATGCTTGGATATGGCAATATTACTTACGACGGTTCATAACAAGCCTAAATTTGAGATTAGCTTGCTGTCTGTCTGTGAACTCTTCTCATCCTACCTTCTACTTAACCCAAAATGAAAAAGGAGGATTCTGGCCACCATGAAACCAGCCCAACTGACACTAGTTGGGCTCTCACACACTTTCAATCCACAACTGGGATACATGGTTTTATACTCTGAAAGCAAAACAAACCAAAAATATACATTTGGGGTTTTTTTAATTCAAACACTAGTTTTATATTTTCTGGCAGGCAGCCAGGGTATGGGATCTGCAAAGCTTTCACACGAAGACTATCAACAAAGTCAGTGTTAATGTGTGGAGTTAAAAAAGATGATGGACACACATAACTGGAGGAATCCAACCTGTAAGGAAGGGTTTATTTATGAGACTCACATTAACGTACAGGCTAGGGCCTCTACTCTTAGACTGATCAGAACTGGGGACAAAAAGAGAGTATATCTTGCTATTTTGATCAGGGGAAGCCTCTTTATATTCTAATTCAGCACTCAGTCTTTCTTTTATATGAAAATTACTACTATCATTGACATCTTGGCAAAACGAAGGTAAAAATAAAACAGTTCTTTCTAAGAGAGGTAGGAAAATTTGTAAGAAATTGAACCCAATACATTTAAAGATAGATACATTGTTTTCTAAGGACTGTTAAGGATCAAATTCTGCTCTTTGTGTTCCCACTGCAGCATATGCTTTTCACTGAATCATGCTGTGGTACTTTTAGTATTTTTTTTTTTTTTAAATCTAAAATATAGGGCATAATTAAGGACTCAAGTGAGCCATCTGTGATTACTTATGACAAAACCCTCTCTCATGTACCAGTCCTTAACTGAATAAATATGCAAGTATTCAGATTCCCGTCGATATTTCTATTTTGCAAATTCATTAAAGAATTGGAAGTTCACCAACACATGCCAGTCTTACACTCTATGAAGGGCTTACTCATACATTCACTTAACAATAGGTTTAAGTTGAACTTTTAAGTGTAGCTGAGGCAAAAAAAAAAGACATTATTTCTGCAGTGATGCTGAATATTCACCCTGTGTATATTCTAAATTGTACAAATTATTATGAAGTCAGTCACAGAGCAATATCATTAAAAAAGGGTTAAGAAAAACATGAAACTGATGGTATATTGCATATAGTGTCATTTTACACTTTTTTGTATTTGAGGTATCTCTATTCTTTGTTGTATTTCTAAACATTTATTCTTATGGACTTACAGTAGAATTGACTTAAGTTTTCAAAAAAGTCTAGAGTGCTATTGTACCTCCATGTACATTTTCTGAGCTAAAAGGAGACCTTCTGAAGGCTGAAACTCTCACCTTCCTTCCCCAACATTTCTGACATGATAGGGATGGAGGTAGAAGTAGGCCCAAAGAAGTTAAGGTGGGCATTCCAACGTAAGGTCACCTTTTTATTGAGGTTGTTATATTAATGGATTCTATAGGTTAAATTATCTAAATATGTATATTAATAATATATAAAATAATGGTGTTATTCTTACATGATAACAATCATGAAACTGTTTGAGCTCATGCATTTGAACCCACAGAAAAAAAAATACCACTGCCTGAACTATTTTTTTTAATTAAAAAAACTTAAACGCATGACAAAACAAAAATTCATGTTCACAAAAATTATATCATGTGAATTAATTTTCTTCTTCACAAAGAAATCCCTCTCTCTCATGTCCTTGAGTCATTAAGTGAAGAGCTTTCAAAGTCAAGCTCATTGTGACAGAGATCATGAGCTTCTCATTGGTGAAGGACTTGGATTCAAATGAAATGTTTCTGTGGGCAATTAGTTGGACAGTAATTCAACAGAAAGCATAGGAAAAAGTATAATAAATTAATAGTTGCTTCCCCCCCCCTCCCCCTCTTGTGCTTAATGAGGGAATGAAAGCTTTTAGCCAGTGGTTCCTGTGTTATCCTATAAGGGTTAATACAATACAAACATACCTAACTGGTTCGACAGCTGCCATCAGATCCATACTTCAGGTTAATGAAAACCAAGTGCTCTCAAAGACTAAGTCTTAAGATCTATCTCAATGAAGACAGTTACAGAATAATTCTTAAACTCAGGCAGCAAAATGTTTTGACAGTAAAAGAAAGAAATGTTGAAACAGCTTGCAACTTTACTACTGTTCACAGAAAAGTCTGGATTTTTCTTAGCAAGGTTATGCCTGAGCTCCAGGTAATGGCATGAGAACTGCAAACTTTGTCAAAGACTGTTATAATCTTCTACACAACCCATTCAACATTCAATCCACTTCTCATTTTGAAACTTTAAAGCTACTGGCTTGACTCAGTTATGGGGAAAGATGACAAGGAAAAGGAAAAAGCAGATGTCAGAAGTGTTCTAGAGAACAAGGAGGAGAAAAACTATGTCCAGCAGGAGACAGGTTCTACACATTTGTTCTTCCTCCAGTACAAACATAACACATAGTCCTCTTTAAACCTGGGTATCCTACAGGTTAAACACAGGAAGTCAGCAACCTGCCCAGCAGCAATGGGAGCAAAGTGTTGCTGCTCCACCTGAATCCACAAGCAGTGCAAAACAGTGAACTGCCTGAACCACCTGGTATAGCGCAAACTGCTGGTTTGACACTAATAAAAAGCACATGACAAGGTCAGGGGATGCCTATGTACACCGGAAAAGTCTTTTTCCTTATCTTAAATGAAGCAGTTCAAAATATTGATATCCTGTCTTAAAAACAATCTCTTCTCTAGTAAGACCATACACCTGCAGTTGTGAGACAAGTGCTTTTACAGTCATTTTTCTGCTTCACATTGGGGAATCAGTAAAGACTGTTAATGCTGGGATCAGAAAGCAACATGCCAATTCAGAAGCATGCTCAAGTCCTGTACACACATATTAAAACATGGATATGCTACCCCCTAATAATTTTGAGTTAACAAATGTTTGTTTAAAGAAAATGCACTGAGCAACTGAAACCTAATTTGAAAAGGAAATACAATATTCCCGTACACGTACACATGAAAGCCAAGAAGCTGCATAATAGGCATAAGAAAACATAAAATACGCAATTTACATATATTACACAGTAATAATCTCCATTCTGACATTATATTGAAAGAGCTCTGGCTGAGATGGTGAGCTTACATTTGAGTTGCTTTTCCATGAAATACAAACAAGGACACTCCTGGCTACCAGTTCCCCGAGACATTAATCTCTTTCTTACTCCTGCAAAAGTCAACACTTTGTAGGTCTGTAAGACATAGATTTGCTCACCACAGCCAGGTAGTAATGAGTAAACCCGATGAACAAGGAGAATAATTAGTCATCTGAAGGAGATCTGCAGACCTTGTCTAGATGTAAGTGCTGAATATTAATAAGATGGATTTCTTCTGTTATTCAACAAGAGCAGAAACATTTTATTGCACAGCCTGCAAGACAGGTATGTTATGGAGCATTCTGCTTCCTGAAACTGAGCAAGACATACAGCCGTCTCTACCTTGCTAAGGCTAACACAATAAAAATAAAATTACAGCACTCTAGCCATCTCCTTTTGTTCTCCCAGCACTTGCCTTAAACAATATATTTGTACATCATATTCAAGAACAAAGTTAGAAAGGAAACATCCAGTGTGGAAAATGAAGCTTCCCCGGGGGGGTCTGAGTGTCAGACCTTTGTTTGGAATAAATTGAAGTCAGAGAAGAAAAGGAGGTTTAAGTCTAGTAAGAATATGAACTCATGAATCTTAATATTTGATTTTGTTCTGTACATTCTAACATTGGGTTTCTTTTAAATCACAAAAGATTATTTGGGCTTCAGACAAAGTGTCCCTCCAGCTCCTGCTAAAGTAACCATCAATTCAGCTTTACACACAGTAAGTCCAGAGCACTTGCCTGCAAGGAGACATAGGTGGGTGGAAACATTATGCTAATTGCTCACACACCCAGATATATTGTGGTCAAAAATTCAGTGGCTAGTAAAAAGACCCTCTTTCTTTCTCATCTAAATTCTGCGCACACAGGCAGGGCACTCAACATGCCCACTCAGCAGGAAAACTCCTGTTTCTCTGTCTTCGTGAAATCCCCAACACAGAATTGGTTTTCAGCTTTCCAGCCACTGCTACCTCAGCTGCTCCATCAGCACCTGGTCGTCTGCAGGAAAAACCAAGAGGAAGTAATAGGCGGATGCACTGCGACATATCCCATGGCTGAGAGCATTTCACACACTGTAACTTCTCAACATACATGAGCAATGTCTGAGGCTCTTTTGGGCATAAAAACAATCACTGTTTTGCTACAGTCCCACTATTTACATATCTGAGGCTGAATCACTCCCTTACATAAACACAAAGTCTAGATATGTCCCTCTATACATACATACACTTTATATATATCTCTAAGTCATTGTTTAGGCCCCAAAACTGTTTTAGAGGAGCTCTTGGTAGCACGGCATGAATTTAGGGCTGGTTTGTTTTTTTGATGGGAAGACCTTTATCAGCCAGTGAAGGTAATCACTCAGTTGCCAAGAAGCTATTTAAAATCTAAATGGATACAAGTAATCTCCTGTATGCATTCAGTGATGACCACACTATGTCAGCTTTTGAGCAACTGGCCTTTTCCTAAACCTCTTCGCAGAGATGCAGGACACAGCCAGGAGCATTAAGTGCTGGGGTAGAAAAAGCTTTCAACAATCTAAGGAAAAAAGGCTATAATAACTGAAATTTCATAGCAAAAAGACAGGACAGGGTGTAAAGCAGCACAGCAGCTGATTAAAGTAATTTAATCTGCTCTGGGATCTCCTTTTGATTATATCAAACCTCAAATCAGCAAGATTCTGAGGGTAGGAAACCTGGCCTCACTTTTTTATCCTGCTTTGCTCAGACATCACAAGATTTCTTTACTGTCGCACTCCACTTCTGTGTCACAGACAATAAAAGCTTTGTGAAAGGAAAGAAAAGATCACATTTTCCATAGCCAGGACCAACATACACTTAAACTGACACTAACAACTACTTTTGGTAGACTAACACTGAATTGCAGAAAGACATTTATGTCAAAAATGTGGAAGGCTTGTGCACTGTGAAACTGGCCACGTAAAAAAAGTACATATACATAAAAAAAGAAGCAACTAATATGTCATGGCTTTTCTTGGAGACTGCATTTAGAAATAAGAATCCTTTAGAACAAAAACCATTCAAGTCTTGCTGAAAGTACATCCATTTGTTTTTCTGTTGGTACTTTTTTCCTGAGGTTTCAAGCCATAAAGTTTTGTACCCCACTCTATGCTATAGGAATCTGTGAATCTTAATTACATTTACTGTTACAAAAAAGGGTTTATGAACTTTTGCCTTTGGGCAAAAA
The DNA here is from genome assembly GCA_002631895.1 of Agapornis roseicollis. NCBI lineage: Eukaryota > Metazoa > Chordata > Aves > Psittaciformes > Psittacidae > Agapornis > Agapornis roseicollis. The sequence goes on from NDXB01016780.1 coordinate 236,110, forward strand.
TGTTTATTTCATTGCCTTTGTTATTCATTCTTTTCAACTCCAGTGCCTTTGAACTTTTCAGCTGCACAGAGTTATCACCGTTGCACAGGAACCAGGAACTGTACTCCCGAGATGCAAACCACAAGTTGAAGAAAACGAAGGAGGCAAAGATATACGAGTCGTTATTTTGGCCACCCTTTGTGCCATTAAAATCTCATTTTCTGCCTATTAGAATGCCCTCTCCCTGCTTAGGCAGTGGTGATAGTCAGTGATTAGTGTGTAATTGAGTATAATTGTCTTTTCACTTTTCATTTGTGTCATTCTGAGCTTCTCTGTGTTTTTCTAACCGCTGAGAGGAAAAAAGGGTAGAAAGCACATAAAGCTGTTAAAACTCTCACTTTCAGCCCTGAAGAGATTCCTGATTGTAATTATAGATTGCATCCTCTTTGTGACTTCTCAGAATTTAGTGGACATTGCTTTCCAAGCACCTGAGAAAAGCTCTCCCTAATAAACTACCATCTATTCAAGCTTTAACTAATAATGTCAGCTTCAGATGGATGCTGCTTGTAGGAAAATTTAACCAATCTTTTGACACTCAATTATCAAGGCAATTTATTAACATGATTTCCTAAAAAGAGCTCACACAAATTAGAAAAACAATTATGGTATTCGTGCATTTATATATTGCCAAAGAGAAGCAATAGTCCCAATTTACGTATTTATAACTCCATTATAGCTCATCTCAATGCACACTTTACTCATACAACTCGCCTGTAATTTTCCTGAACCATTGGGTGAAACCTTGGTGAGGTTATCTTAAATATATATTCACAGAAAAACTACATGATTTACTTTCTGTACCTAGCCATGGACCTTCAGGAGACTAGCAGTAACATTACAAATGCTTGACGACTGAATTTAAACATGAAGACTGCATGATTACATTATAAATTGCTGGAAATTAAATATAAGCTATGACTCTTGATTCAGCCAGTAGGAGGAAAAAAATAAAAAAAGAAGGAAACTAGCAAACTGAAATCATGTGGCTTGTATAAAGAATACATTATGGTTTAAATTTGGCAATTCATTATACCATGGCCTGAGGGAATAGACTCTTTGGTTCTGGTATACAGCAAATCCTCTGTCTGAAAACACAGGACTGACCTGAGGTGAAAGGCCATTGCCAATGGCAGGGTTCATGGGATTTGAGGGCCCGGACGGAGGCACAAAGCTGTCTGTATAGCTGGAAAATCCATGCCTGGTGCTGGGTAGGCAATAGGCAGAGCTGCTCTCTGGATTCGAAGGGAGGCTGCTTTGGTGTACAGTGCTTGGAGGGAGAGGCTGAGGTCTATGAACAGTACTGCTTGGATCAGACACGGCTAGAAGCAAAAGAAACATGTTGATATGTTTTTCTCTCTTTTTCTGGCATAATAAATTCATTATGTGAATCTCAGCCTGACAGAATTGCATCAGAGCCTGCATCTGAGCACTAGATAAGTAGAAAGGTAAATCTTTAATATTGCTAGATATTTAAATGGCAAGTAAAATTACACAAAAATTCTTAAACAGACAATAAAATCGTAACAAGACACACAGTTGTCAGACAATCCTTAAGGGGCACATATCGTCAAGAATTGATACACCAATATTTATTTAGATTGATACATATAAAAGAAAATAAAAACGAAAAGCTTTATTTGCTGAAACGACTAGTAAGGGGCTTTCCTCACCTGGTCACAGCACAGAAATTCTACCATGGTTTGTAGTGAACCTCATCATGGATGAGATAAGCCTTGGGCTTTGAAAAATTCCCTTAATTAGAACATCTGCCAACAGTTAGGATGTACATCTCAAGCATGGAGCAAGAAGAATACAGTAATTTGTTTTATAAAATTTCAGCTGTAAGGTTTTTCTTTAACAGTGAAATCTAGCATAGCCTAGGTTTGAAGCTCTGTTCCTGTCTTCACAAAAAGAACCTCAAAACATCAAATTTCAAAGACTTTCTGATAACATTAAGACAAAATCTTTACCACACTGAGACTTGCTACTATATAACGTGAAACAAGGTAGTCTAAATAGCTGTTTTTTTCACTATGAGATAAATACTCAGAGTACTTATGGAAGTTTCCAGTGCGCCATCATCAAAAGTAACAAAGAAGACAAAATCAAATTCTGCCTCCTTCCCCACCACACCAGGCAGTCTCAGCAATGAGGGCCAATGCAATAGAAGGGCAGGGAAGCATCTATGTCACTTCATCAGCACTGCACCTCTGCCCTGCAGGAGGTTAGTGTTTCTCTAGGTAGATCCCTTCACATGTAACCAGTCTTTTCTTGCAGCAAAACAAACCCAAGTTCTTACATGCTTCAGATAAACAGCCTTTCAAAGTCCTCACTTTCTCAGACCCTAAATTAGCCAACACCCCTTTTTTCTCATTAAAAAATACTTCTACAAAGAACCAACACAGGAGACCTCCCAACAATACTATTTCAATCAAGTACCTGTTGGCTACTGTACCTTGCGGTATTGAAGTGGGTTGATAAGAGGGCTCAGAGAGCTGGTACGTCGGCAAAGTTGGCATGGCACTGGGTGGAAATCCTCCTGGGATCAGATGGTTGAAAGCCATCAGTTGATTGGCTCCTGCCTGTTTTCTCCATCTAGCACGCCGGTTACTAAACCAGACCTACAAATGTTTCAATTAGGGACATTTGATGTTTGTACATTTAATATGAGTGCATCAGAAAAAATGGTATTATATTTCAAATGCATTTAGTGTCTGAGACGAAAGATATAGAGATGTGCACTGGGATTGGAGATCCTAAACAAGAAAAGAGCCCTTGGTACACATGTCCATGGTTCAGTAGACAGAATACAAGAATTGCAAACCCTAGTTTCCTCTCAAATACAGCCTCTCCTGAGAAACAAGCTGACTAATGCTTTCAAACTTGAGTGCTTTTAATAGCTATTAATCACTATCCTTACTGTGTCAGATTTAATGAGAAAGGGAAAACATCTCTCCATTTGATGTGCCAGTCAAACCTATTTGGTCTGGATTGAATTGTCTTTATATTTAGTTTGCTGACAAGTTAGCTGCATTGCTTAATGCACTGTTGGAAGGTACTTGTACTTATATACATTAGGATACTACATTGCCCTAATGATCAACAGAACTTTAAGCTTTTAATTTGAAAAATATAAGCCCAGTGTACAAAACACACAAATCCCTCCCAGCAAGTTTTCATGTACATTCACATATGTACAAAACATCTCATAATAATCTTGACATTAACAGTACGTCAGAATTTCAGTACTAGATTAGCATTTCAGAACCACTTTGAAATCTGTTCCCAGGACAGGGTACCAGACAGATGGGGCTCGGATTAGTGGGACATCTTAGCTATAAATCTGCTTTCTTTCACGTCATTCTCAGTTCATATTTTAAGTTTCCAAAGTCTTGGATGGCTCTTGTTATCTCCATGAAAGGAAGAGGCAAGACTTCACAAATGCAGACACAATAGGAGCTGCCAAACACATTGATTAATATTGATATTATAAAGATTACACTCGCCATGAATCAGAATGGCAACCAGCCACAACAGGGGTGACTAGACCAGGGTGCATGCACGCTACCCTGGCTGCAGCTTTGGAACAACTTCTAGATTACAGCGCTCAAGTCCATGAAGTGGACACCCCCAGAAAAGAAAGAAATAAGAGCAGTTGCACACAATTGTAAATGAGCAGACAATTACTCATATCTACACCCAGAAGCAGTTGCAATGATCATCCATGGATATTATCAATTAGATAAAAAATAAATTGGGTGTTAGCATTTTACAAGGTCCATCTGCACAGCCTGTAAAGCCTGGCCTGAAAGCCACTGAGGTGTGTTAGCTGAATACATCTACAAACACGTAGATGTATTCTTAAAAGCTGGGTCTCAGATCTGCCACCCTTCCTGCAATCAGGCCATGCTTGGCTTATGAATCAGCCATCACAGACTGGATTCCTAGCTGTAACATCATTCACAATCCATGAGTGGCCCTTACATAAGAGTACAAAAACATTTTGGACTACACTGTGGGATTCTCCTCTGCTTGCTATTTCATAGGAAGACTGGTGGGACTCCTTGGGCCATCTGGTTTCTGATGTGGGCCATCTGTCACCATGTAGTTTGATCTGGCTTCATCCTCTTTCCAGAATGAGATGCTCCATTCACACAGCTGCCTCCTCCTTTGACCACAACTTCTACCCCTCAATTACATACTCCCACTCCAGTTTAAGATTTAGGACAGAGGGATAGATGGAGTCTCTGCCTACCTCAGAATCCCCCCTCTTGGTGTTTTGTTGTACATACCTACGCTCCCTCTGCCTCCACATGAACCAGTTTTGAAAGCAGCTAGCAGGGACAAGACACCCGGGGAGAGATGGAGAGTTAAGGATCAGCCTAGATTCAGCAATATCTCTTTACTTCCTCATCCTACAAACACCTATATATTTTTTCTTCTCTCTCCTTACCTCTGCTTCCTACACTGACACTTAAGTCTAAATTTCTTATTTACTCCTCACAGATTCCTTCCACCTGCTTATATCTCCCAAAGCCCACCAGTCTTATACTCCTGCAGCAGTATCTTTCGAAGATGACCAAAGAGAAGGAAAAAAGGACAAGACACACTGAGTAGGGAGGAAGAGGCTTTGCTAAAGAGCTAGAGAGCATTTAAGAATGATAATGGAGGTCAGAGAGGGAGCAGGAAACAGTAAATGCATGTTGTAATTATCCTACCCAGGTCATTAACCATGGCTTTCTCCACAACACTATCCCTTCTCCAGGTCAAGGAGGTTATCTGATGATCTTTAAACACTTTAGAAACACTAACTGAACTACACTACCTGAATGGATTTCATTGAGGAAAATGAGGTAATTTTTGTTTTCTCTACAGATAAGAATTTAATTTCATGCCCTAGATCTTTATTATAATTTGTCAGATCCCAAACTTTAATTCAGTGTCAAGTAATTTGCATTAATTTTGAGGTTTATGTTTTTATTTACAGAGAGATTTCTGGCTCATTTTATAGATTTACCTTTTTCCAGGACCACATGTATGTATTACATTCCTGAAAGGAACACACTCAATGGTATCGAAAAGTCTACAGCAGCCCTGCAATGAACATACTTGCACAGAGCTCTGTTGCCACCTGGAGCTCCATTAAATTAAGTTGGAATCTGCAGGGGTGCAGGAACCTGCCCAGGCTGTGCAGAAACAAGGCTGGGCATTAGCCGCTCAGTCCCACAGGACTTGGACATGCTAAATGGGTGCTACTCGACTGTCACCCTTGTCACATTATGCTGGCACAACCATGGCTTCAGGCTCATCCATCAGCTCCAGCCACTTCTGCTTCACTGCTGCCTCATCAGCAAAGCACACACCTGCCACCTGCTGTGGGTTTTTACTTTCCCTGGCTGGCAGAAGGCAGATGGCACCCGACTGGCACCAGAGTTAGCCCAAAATTAACCCATTAAACCCCTTGAACAATTTTAAAAATGCTGAGCAAGGCTTATTGCCACTAATGCACACACACTTGTCACTACAGGGCTGTAGAGGCACGCTAATTAAACAAAAAATAACAAAAAAGAAAACACACCCCACACCATCACAGTGAGCACCAAGGGCCTGACCTGCACAGGCACTTGTTCACCTTTGATTTTAATGGGCTTTGGACCAGCCTTGGTAAAAATAATTTACCCTTAAAATGACCATAAGCATGGCCCCAACTCTTACCATCACCGTTTTTTTATAAACGAACACTATGAAGCTCTGAATCTTTAGTTGTGGGTGGTTTAACACAACCAGTTTTACTATTGTTACTATTTACTATCATGGCCTCTCCCTTTTCACATGGCTCAAGATTTGGTTTGCAACTGTGTTTAACTCCCATTTTATGCCACCTAACTGCAGACTTCAGCTGTTGCACATGACAGAATGCAAAGAAGAAATAACATGAGACAGGAGGAAAAAATACAACTAAAACTAAATGGGAGAGTTAAAGCATTGAAAATAGGTTTGGAAAAGTCAAGAAAAAAATCACTAAAAAGGATAACTAGAAAAAAATAACTCTAAAAATTTTATTTACACTTTACATAATGTTTATTAAAATGAGTCAGATCCCAAACTTAATTCAGTAGTAGTTACATGCTTTCCAAGTTAACTGAGATGATTTATTTTATTGTTACTTTCTAGTCATAGTGTTTCACTTCAACTACATTCAGCTGCCTTGACTTACCCTCAAGAGTTCAGGAAATTGTTTTATTTTTTAGATCAGCACATATCTGAAGAATTCACGTGCACTATTGCCAATGATTAAAGAAATCCTGACAAATTTTGCCATTATTGAGCCAAGACTTAAAAACAAAACTAGTCACCACAAGCCAATGTGTCTTCTTAGAAACATATTGTAAACACCTGGGGAAGTATTTAATTCTGTTTGTACATTTCCAATATGATGTAAACATCATGTCCTCTTATGTGCAGCACATTTCAGCTTCCACCAGCATAACAAAATCCTCATTTTATGAGTAGCCTTTTCAAACCTAGCGGGTTCCCAAAGGATGGATGCTCTGTTGCCCTACACCTCCCTTCTGAGAAGGATGCAGAGATACTCAGGATGTAATGTACCCCCTGGTAAAGACCACTGGTGTCATACTGTGAGAAAATGCCACCCTGCAGTGGGTGTGACAGAAATCAACTCTGTGTCTACTTAATCTGACAAACTGATTATCTTATACCTTGCCTACACCAGCAACAGCATGGATCTCAGTGGAAGGCAGACCAACCCTAGCTAGTACTTCACCACTACCACACAGAATTCCCTTATAGAAACAAAAGCAGTGGGTAAGCAAGCTATTGCATTTTACAGACTCCAAATATAGCATTCTTACACAAAGAATACTGTGTCTGAAGGAATATGATCCACTTGTGTTGGTGTAACATGAAGGAGCTCTAAATTAGGTCAGCATTGTGCTTGGTGGTGTGCAAATGCAGAAATGGGCAACGTGGTTTGCCTGAAAGACCCAAGCATCCAAAAGTGATGTCTGCAGCAGAAGCCAAGTCATATTTATTTTGGTGAGGCTCTGGCTCCCAGATTTCTGTGTCACTTTTAAAGATGGAATATAAATTACCCGAACAGTACCAATATTGAACCCCAGTGTCTGGCCAAAATTTACATACAAAACTAGATCTGAAGAGAAAGAAATTAGAGCAAAAGGAAAAAAAAGGAAGTAAGTATTGGAGGCTCTAGTTTTTCAAGCCTCTACAACTGGACTGATCGAAAAAAGAAATCACTCCACAAAATATTAAAAAAAGGGATTTTGCACCAATGTAGAATAGGTGAGGTAAACTAATAGGTTTCTCATGGCTCTACTTTCTAACATTTAGATTCTGCCTTTTATTACAATTTGTATTTGAAGTAGTTTGCAAGCGATCATGCCAAAAATCTTATTTTGTTCAGCTCAACAGGATATTCTTTAAAGGATGCATTTATTCACTTGGGAACACACTAGTGTAATTAGCCTTGACATTTCAGCAAGTCTGATCATAAACACAGAGTGCTCTATGTGCTTTTAAGGCAAAAAGATCTCTGATCCAAGAGGGCAAAATATTTGAGATGTGAATTTTGCAGAAAACCCGTGGATATTTTGTTATACACAGTCCTGACCATTGCAAGCCTCAGTGCCAAAAGCACACAAAGTCAAAAGACTGATGTATTGTTAATGGCACTTCTAATTTTAGACAGAAGGGGGTTTTCAGTTTTTTCCTCTTTAGCTTTACAATATTTTTCACATTAACTGTCTAACCCACCCACCATGTCATCTACCTCCCTTCTCCCAGTAGTTCACATGTTCAAAATGAAGTCTAATCATCCTGCAAACAGGAGTCCTTAGTGGCTGTGTCATCAGGGAATGAATTTGGGGTGGTCAGAAGCAGTGGGTATGCCCTACAAAGAGGGGAGGCTGAAGAAGGGAAACTGATAATGAAGCTGGGCTGCACCAGCAGCTGACTGCTACCTTTGTGCAACACAGCAGGATGACTTCTAAAGACACCTGCAGCATCCCATCCTGCAGTTCCTGCTGATGCTGGACCTGCATTTACTTCAGCAGCCTTCAGAGCCATCTGTGCCAGCTTTTTCACCCTCTCAGCAGGCCAACACCTGACTCCAGCCCGTGCACCTGCCTAACCCAAAGGGGAAAAAACAGAACGGCAGGGGGAAAAGAAAGGAAAAAAAAAAAGGTTTTCTTCCCTTTTCTTTTTTTGCAGTACAGTAAATTTCCACCCTGGCTCACAGTGGTGTTAGATGAGCTCCAGGGACAGCACTGCCTGAAACAGAATTGGTTTTCAACAAACACTAGTTGTTACATCAGCTTCACTGAAACTCCTGCACACCTCCAGCCTCACAGGAATAAGGTCTCCAGCATACACACAGAGGCATGCCATTGGTAGGCCTGCTTCCTCACAACATCCCAAAGCAGTGCTGCTAGCCTGCTGAGAATGACCTGCCATGATCACCAGTACAGATTCTCTGCTTTGGGTCTGCTGGGAGCTGTTGCTTATGGTGATGGGAAGTCATGTTGGTTGGGATACGACGAGTTATCAATGTGACAGAAACCAGAGTTCTTTGAAAACAAAAGGAGGGAAAGAGTAAACCACCAAAAAAACCCACAAAACCACATACATACAAGAAAAGCCCACCACAAAAAAACAAACAAACAAACAAACCCAACAAAACAAAAAACACTACAACACCACACAAAATTTAGAAAGACCCCAAAGCCAGTAGGGAACAAGGACTTCCAACCACCTCCAAGTGTGATCCAATACATTCAACTGTCATAGGTTCTTGGAAAAGACTTTGACGTAGCTCCACACAAATACTTCTAAAACACTGCAGCTGAACAGTTCTGTGAAATATTGAATAATAGGCAAATTGAACTGCGTGTTTATAAATTAAAGCGCCACTAATTTGAGCCCTTAGGCAACACAGACCAGGAAAAGTGAATCAAAATCACATCCCTTCTTTTCCTTTGTATTTAAAAATGCCTTCTTGGGCCTGCATATGCTTGTAGTTGACTAATTTACCCATAAGAATTTCTCCTTTACCCCTGGGGGAAAAAAATATCTGCAATTACAGGGATATCTACTACAAGAATGCACACAGCATTTTCTTTCTTTATTCTATATTTGATGCAAGAGGGACAGCCTCAAGAGAAGGCACTAGAAATTCTCAATAAACCACATGAGGAATAACTTAAAGATCTGCTGAAAGGTCTTTAATGTTCCTGAATCCATCCTATGTTCCTTTATCCCATCTTCCCATTGCACTGAGCAGTTCAGCATACAGGCTCAGAAGAGTGGAGGACAAATTAAGACTTCTTTTTGACACAGGTTCTCCCTCCCCTGTGATTTCCCAGTGAATACTTTTCTCAGTTTGCTGCTGAGAAGAGACTGTTAAAGTTGAGAGCTGGACTTCAGAGCTTTCTAACTTTACTCATAGCTTAAGGGTCTTAATTTCTTCCCTTAGCTTTTTCCCCACTATCTTATTTTCCCATCCATCTCTTCCCCTCCCTGCACCACAGTGAAACAAAGGAAACAATATGCAAACACTTAAAAGAATATTTTTATCATTTTTCTTCTGGCTACTCAAGGCTTCTGAGCTCTTGGGACTTCTTTTATTTGCTGAGGTTGTAATAAGCTTTTTACAAAAGCTTACAAGCTGATTACAAGTCTGACATGGGAACGTTCAACCCCATCCTCGTAGCCTGGAGAGATCTGCCTGAATTTTCAGACATGTTGTTTTGTTAAACCATGTTTTTCTTTTTGGAAGTTTTCAGGCAAACCAATTTAAAGCTGGGATTTGGCCCAGAACCACCTTTTCAGGACAGGACAGACACATGTTTCAAAATTCTTCCTGAATTCTCTTGCTTTTTCACCATTATTCATGGACTGAAACAGTCCAAACAGATTTCTCCTGTTGTCCTTTGGGGTTAAATAGGAAGGCTATGTGTCAGCTGCTTCCAATGCAGGACCTGCTGTCCTACACAGTCTCATACACCTGGGAGTACATCTTCACTGTGGTCCAACACACAAGCCTTACACATCAAATTTCTGATAATTTGGGATGCCTGCCTTCAACACACAGCCCAGGAAGATTTGTTTGACTGGCCAGTCCCCATCAGCCAAGGCAGGCTCCTGGCCTTCCCCCTGCTACAGGACAAACCTGAACCTTATTTAAATACCCTTCACTGAAAGGCTGAACACCTCCCACTGTCAATCTGAAACAGGCTCCAAGCTGCTGACAAAGTTTACCCAGTTCATCCAAGTCTAAAAATAAGCGTTATGTGGGAATCAAGAGGTAGCCAGAAAAGATGCTACCCACTTCATTCCTAACGCACTATTTGTTACACAAACCACAACCGCGCTGCTCTGAAGCTCAGAAAGAGCCTTTGATCTTTATCTACACTGGGGAAAATATCACTTTTAGAATTTGCCTTCACATTCAGTCAGTAAAAATAGACTACAGACCTTAAGGGCCTGCACTGCAACTTAATAATGGTTTTAATGAGGTTTTAAACTGGACCAGTAAAGCACTGCATGATTGTGACTTTTACTCTCAGTATGTGAATCTTTAACCTCACATTCACAGGGTATTACTGGAGGGGGTGTGTATTAATTATTTATTTAATGGTCATCCTTTGGAACTGTACTTATGTTTCTGAATTGTATCTGATGATGCACAAGACCAAAGAACTTTCCCCTTCCTGCTGGCTCTAACATGAAGAGAAGAGCCTGATGCCATTGGAAGAGGCAGCAGAAGAGGTAGTCCTGGCTCCACACCACATCTAGGCTCCAACACAGGGCAGAAAGATTCAACAGTCCATAACTGGAAAGACTCTTCAGAAGGAATTGCAGGGAGCGTTTTAACTTATTACACCCAGTGCTGAACTATTTGCAGTGATTCTAGCTACGCATCTCATGACTCTTGCAATGTGAGGTTTGTTGCAACACTTTCGTCTCCCCACAATTAAGTACACAAATAACATTTACAGTGTAAAGTCTGTTTTCAGTTGTTTGTAGCTTTCAAAAAATTTCCCTTAGGGGCTGAAATGTTCTGAACTTGATCTCAGCCTAGAAGTGACTTCTTTTCCCCACTCCAACAAACCCGCTTAGAAACATGTATTTGGTTACCCTTCAACAGTGGGAAAGTGAGAAAATAGATGGTTAGGCAGTTTAAGACTCCTCCCTTTCATGGGTGTTCAGAGATTGCCTTGGGGAATAGAAGGCAAGGGGAAGCATGGGGGTGGCAGGGTAGAAAAAACAAAACATAAGATGCAAGCACTACAAGAAGGGACTGAGGGAATAGCAAGTTGATCCAATTGTAATCAATTAAACAGCTTCCTAGACATGTAAAACAACTCTATAAAATTGGACCTTGCAGGTCCAGAGAGAAAAATAGGTTTTCTGGGCTCAGCTTGACTTAGGCTGCAAAAAAGCCAGCTCTTTTAGATAGTGCTTGATTGGGAAGCAGTCAAAGAGATCTTTGTGTATATATCCATATAAAATTTGGTATCTCTGATCTCTGTCATACTGCTACCAAAAAAGAAGTGTGACTAAGAAAGCTTGAATGCTGCATCAGTATTACTTTCCAGCCCTCTCAGCCTCAAGTCTCTTGGGTTTATTTTGTTTTCACAGGTTGTCTTTTATTTCATGCCCGTCAAAGGTGGCTACTTTAAGGAGCTATAGAGAGGTGCTGAATGCTGATAAGGCAAATCCTGTATCCCTTAATCCACTTCTAAATCACTCTGCCAGTCTTCAAGGGTACCAGACAGATGGAGTGCACTAGGAAACTGCCCATAGGCTGGTTACTTCAACCCCAGCTCATCTTTAATCCAGAAAGGCTTTGTTCTGGTATTTTAATCATTGATTGACTGGGAACTTTATTCCATGCTGGGTTAAGGTAAAATATCCATGTCAGAGTTACTGGGGAATTTGTGAGGCTGTAGATCATAGGAGTGGTGTGAGACAGGATGCATCTCAAGGGAACCAAGGAAGCCATAAGGAATGTAAAAGTCATAGGGTTAAAGCCACATTAAGACAGCTGTTATGTTAATGAGAGTGCTGCTTTTCTTCTGGCTGTGGGTCATTGATTTAAAAAAACACAAACAAGATCTTTTGCATTTTATTGTATTTTTGCTCTGAAGCTAACTTAGCCCAAAACATCATATCCTAGATCTCATTCACCTTGCTAACAGAACCTGTGCAGGAAGTTATGTTCATTTTGTTTGTGTGCGGATGATTCCTAGGGTTTGATTTGGTCTTACCTGACACAAGTCTATAAATGAAGCTGTTTTGCAAGCATTTCACTTAGTAAACACGTTAAGAAAAGAGTCATGTACCACTGAGTTTGCCTTCCAGACAAATTCAGGTACACATCTGATTTTGTCACAGTCGTAACAAAAGCTTACAAAAAATGTGTTGTGAAGTCTTCTGTGAAAAAAAAAACCAAACATTTAGCAGGCAAATGTGGAAAAGTCTGGACCTTTCAAGACAGATACTCAATAATACAGCCACACTGCTGTAGGTGTGCTTGTCTTAAAAAGTCAGTGACATGTTTTCTATTGCTGATTTCAGTTTGCAGAGTCTGAATGACTCAGGCTGAACTTCAAATATCGAAACATAAAAACAGAGTTTTACAAAGCAACCAAATTCACCTGTACCCTTGGTTAGATCACAAGTTACCATTCGTTTTTCTTTCTTGGTTAGATTGCAAGCTACAATATTTTGCTTGTTACCCAGTGATACATTTGCTTATGAATGTTTGCAACTCAGACAGATTTAAATGGGCATGCTTTTCCAAATGACTCTTAGAGACCAAGCAGTGGAAGAGCAGCAGATGATTCCACCTGAAGTATTAAATATTTCACAGGACATGCTGCTTGGCCATGAAACAGAGTAAGTCCAAGCCTGAACCTGAACTCTAGGGCAAAGTTTATTCCAGAATTATTTGGCTGCTATTTGCCTGGTTTTGTACCTCTGCAAATCCAGGTTCATGGTTTTTATTTAAATCAACTCCATGTTTTACTCCTCCAGCACATTAGCTTGTTTTAGACAATCTAGTTCTGCACGAAGCTGTGAAGACCTAACAGTCATTTGAGGGTTTATTTTCTTTCAAATTAAACTGACAGTGAGATTAAAAGAGATATTATAAGGTTTAAATAAAGTCAACTTCAAAAGCTAACCTAAAAGTAAACTGTAGATACCGCACCAGTAACCTTGCTCACTTGCATGGCTCTACAGACACATTGTCCTTTTTAAAATGTTTTGCTCTCTTCTATTAATGCCTGAAAGACCCAAACAACAACAGATGAAATCAGTTAAGTAATTATAAACTGGCACTACAGCTGACCTGATTACATGCAGAGTGCTGTCAAATGCATAAAACAAACAAACTAGGATAATAGACCTTCTTGTCCAAAGGCTCAGTATTGTGCGCATGGTAGGTATGGAACAGTTACTGGGGAAAACACAACTTTTTTTTTCAAAGTAGTTGTCTTAAACAGTTGAAAAACCAATGTCCATGTACAGCAGAAACCCCTGACGTTGTAAACAATGTAGCTTTGCATTTTCATTCTACCCCAGAATAGGATCACTTCAGAATATAGAAGAAATGACATGATAACAGAAAAAGAAAATCCCTTTTTTAGGCAGCTTTTGAATACATACCTGGACACGAGCCTCTGTGAGTTTGGCTCTTTGAGCAAGTTCTTCCCTAGTGTAAATATCAGGGTAGTGTGTCCTCTCAAAAGCTCTCTCCAGCTCTTCCAGTTGCTCTGCCGTGAAGGTTGTCCTGCTGCGACGCTGCTTTCTTTTTAAAGGTAAATCTGGTTCAGAATCGATGTCAGAGCCTTCATCAGACTGGGATGCTGATGCTCAAAAAAGAAGAAAATGAGACAAAAATTGTCTTTAGTTGAGTGGAAAACAAAAAGCAGAATACTGGGTCAATTGATGATATGGAAAAGCTCTTTATCCCGATGACTCAGAACTGAGGGGGCAAACTTAATAAAAGGAAACAAATCAGAGTTAAATGTGCTCAAGCAAATAAAGAACTGTCAAAAGTTTAACTATGACTTTAGCACCTTTACCTGGGCCAATATTGAAGGACCTCTAGAAATCTCTTTGAGTAAATGAATTACTCAATTTCTTTGTTTTAACTCCTCCAGCAGTTTGCACGTGTTTTAAAAACCTGAGTACTGCTTAGTACCAAGCAGTACGTCCTTGTTCCATTCCCTGAACTAGCAAACAGATCCAAATACTTGTCACACACACCAGTGTGCATGTTGTAACTTAAACGTTCAGACTTTATAGGCTCAGGTCCATGAGACCTTCTCTAGAGATCCGTAACTAGAGCCTTATTTCTGAAATGGTTATGAAAGTAATTGCAAAGGTATGGGGAGCACTACTGGAGAAATACATTGTTATACACTATCAAATATTTACTTCATGTCACATATTTTATTTGTCCTACACTCTGAGCAGTATTGTAGATGTTTGTTAGTATATTGCAACACATTTAAACATCCCCCTTGTTTGGAAGTTACTCATGTGTCTTAAGGACTGCCTAACACAACCTTAGGACAGGCCAGACAAATGTTAATATTAAATACAACGGAAAATTTGAGATGTGCATTACACAGAGAATTCCTGTAATAATAGCTTAGAGCAATAGTTTGACTTGACTCTTCCAGTTACTAAAGCAAGGAGATTCCAGCATATGTGATGACCAGAGCTGAAATACATGGACTGCATGCTTCCTTTACCTAAGGTTTCAGCACAGAGCACAGCTACATACAGATATGCTGATGCTCAGCATCCAATCAACAGTCCAGAATGTGACTGCAAAATAGCCAAGACTATGCTGGATCAAGGGCCCCCCACACCACATCCCAAATCAGTACTTTAGGAAAGTCAGCAAAAAACAGACCACATACAGTATTGTCCATGACCCAGGAAGGGACTACCAACTCTTGAGATCACCAGTTTAAAAAGAAATCAGAAACCAAACTCTTCCTGGGTTTCATAGGCACAGAGAGAGTGAAATCACACAGACAGCTCCTGGCATCATTGCTTCTTTCCCCTGTGCTCCCTGGCAATCAAGGGAATTCCAGCTACAGCCCAATCATGGCTGAACCCATAGCTATAGCTGTGAAGACAGAAAAGCCCCTTCTAGCACCCAACCACATTTTCTTTCTCCAAAAACCATAATGAACTAAAAGAGCAGATTTCCAAAGCCAGCCTTTACTCGCATCAGCTGCTGTTCCAGGCAACAAACATTCCTTCTTGTCTGAGTCTTCAAGGGAAACCACCTAAAGAGGGCAGACACTCCCCAGTGATGCTGAAACTGCTTGTTCGGCAAGCACTGCCTCTGCTACTTCAATAATGCCAAATAAATTACTGATATAGACGTTGATTTAAAATAATCTTCTTAACATGATTTATTTGGCAGTAACTGAGAACACAAAGCCAAGAAGAAAATACTGTTTCTCAAGATCCAGCTAAAACCCCCCACCATGTTTATTTCTGGCTACCTTACATTTCCAGTTTCACTCAAGCTGTTTGAACTAATAAATACATCTAATCTGTTTACTTAGTGTTACAGCATGAGAAAGACAAAATGCTGTTTCAGATGATACAGCTGTGCTGACAAGTTAATCTAGTGGAGGAGAGCACACCAGCCATGCTAACAGGGTCATGGTGACTAACACCACACTTTGACCATACCTGATTTGTGGTAAGATCTGCAACAGAACTCAGGAGATGAGAATTTCTGTGACAAAAGTTGCCTTTGATTGTGTAGAATGAGGGTTGTTTGTTTTTAAATCAAATAGTCAAATCCCCAGAACTCAAGAGCTCTTACAGTACTCTCTTTCAGGCTCTACATGTACATATGGAACTTCTTCAAATCTACAGTTATGCCCATAAAAAGACAGCTGAAATTGTCTGATTCAGAGTGGATATTTATTAAGTTTCTGAAGTGAATTCCCTCACCAGCTGGTGTAAAGTATCAAGAGACCTATAATGATCTTTCTAAAAATGGTTTATAAAGTCTTAGCAAAATCTTGTGATGTTTCCCTGCACCTTCCAGCCATGCAGCAACAAGAATGCAGAACTGAATGCTGACTTGACTTCATCTTTCATTTTAGCTTTACATTTCATCAAGATGTACATGAAAGGCACAAAGGTAAACCAGTCAACAAAAGCTGAAGTATCTGAGAGTCTGGTATGATACATCTAATCAAGTGCAAACATTTAGAGAGAAAGTAACAAAATTAAAGTAGGGAGAAAATGCATATCAAATGAAATGGCTTTCATATCTGCCTGATTCCACTGGTGATAGCCTTCATCAAGCCTGGCTGCTACGTGCAGCTTTATTGAAAACATGCAGTTCCCTGGAGTTCCATCTTCTTGTGTGATCTGTGATATTAAAATCAGACAAATGTAATCTTAATTTATAGCTATGTGTTTGTACTACAAACCACACTTTTTATTTCTTACAAAGTCATCTTAAATATTATTAGACTCAAGGAAGTTTTTATTCTTATTTTTTACCTATTAAAATACCATTATTACACATTTATATAGGTAAGAAGCCAATTAGAGCACTGACTAAGCACATTAATTAGACATACCTCAGCCTTTAAAAAAGCAGTATTTGTTTTATATATGCTCAATAGCCATAGCACATTGCTCTTTCCTAAGCAGTATCTCATCAACAGATCCACTGACTTTCATGATGCAAAAAGATACTATTCAGCACAAGTAAAGGTGATCAGATAACTTATTTCTATCTCTATCACCTCTACAGACACAACCACAATATGGATATCACTAACCTTTACAGTTGTCCTAATGATCTTAATACTCCATCCCCTCAAGCTGTA
Source organism: Agapornis roseicollis (assembly GCA_002631895.1). NCBI lineage: Eukaryota > Metazoa > Chordata > Aves > Psittaciformes > Psittacidae > Agapornis > Agapornis roseicollis. The sequence continues at coordinate 253,071 of NDXB01016780.1, forward strand.
AATACGAGAAAGGAGAAGACTCACCAGTGCCCTGGGAGATCTGCAGCCAGGTACCCCAGTATCCCCCCCTCCCCCCACTGCACAGCTCAAAATGGGAGAGGCAGCCGAAAGCACGACCAGTAGATGTGCCATGAAGTTTAAGCAAAGAAGGAATTACAGAAGTAAAGAGCAATTATTTGTCTCTTAACCCCATGTGACCTGAGGACACATTACATGCTTGTTATCACCACAACACTCAAAAAAATCTCTGCTCAGTGTCGCAGGCACACAGTCACCTGGAGCTCTGCAACGATCCCTTTTCTAAACACCATAAACAGACACGACGGGACAAAACCCGAACAACAAAATAACGCACAAGGGGTCATTCTGTGGATTGTTCTTCCTCTCAGCAAGGCATTTCATTAGAATAGGCAAATATCAAAAACATGACAACCGTTTAAAACCCATACATTACTGCTGCAGCACAGTGCACCTGACAAATGCAGGCAGAGGTTATCTTTTTCCCACTGCGAAGGCACAAGTTCTCTGGCAGTCCTTCAGTCACTGAAATATTTAAGTAAAACATTATGCAGTCTCTTCCTATAAGTGTAATAACCTGGAGTCTGCCCTAGATAAATTGTCTGGTCACAGAACTCGCTAAAACAAGAATGAAAAAGCCAACGTACAAAGGCAGAGAGGGTTCTGGTGGTGGTTTATTTGCTGGCTATCCTTCCCAGATCTTCTCATTTCTCTATTTACACATGGTTAATTCCTCAGGCGCTCCCCCTCATGCCACATCACTATTCCTTATGGATGTAGCCAGGGCATCCCCAGCTCTGGGGGAGCAACGGGAGGCAACGGGTACCGCGGGGCTGCTGCCGGATCCCTTTCACACCATGGAGAGGCGAGTGACCTGCCTCGTGTTTACTCGGGTGCAGGCAAGGAAGAGTGCAGCAGGGCCACCACCCCCCACACAAACCCACAGCAAATGACAAATGACACTTTCTCTTTGTGATCTTTGGGATTTTTGTTGACTTATTTGGAGGCTTTTGTTGGGTCCTAAGAAATGGCCTGTGGCTGAGGCCTATTCGGCTGATTTCCACGCTCCATCTGTGGTATCCATCAGCAAGGCCTTTGCCCGCATTCAGGGCTGTGACACCTGCTTGGCAGGATGCGGGAGGCACAAAGGAGGCTGCCGCGGACTCGAGGGGGGCGGCGGGGAGGGCAGCCGGGGTGAAGGGGATGCACAGCAGGGGTTAATCCCAGCCACCCCCTCCCCGAACCTCCGCACCTGGAGACGTCCCTCCAGGACTGCCTCTCCCGGCCAGAGGTAAGGGGGCTCAAACGCAACCCTCCACCATGTTGTGGATGAATTAGAGAGGAAAGGGAGGGAGAGGCAAAACCACCCCAGGATGTGAGCCGTCACAGTCACCCCAGGCGCTCGCTAAATAAACCTCCGGCGCTGGCTTGCTGCGAGGGCTGGGAGCAGCAGTAGGAGGCCAGCAGTGCATTCCTCCCTGGATCCTTGTTTGTGTTGGGGTAGGCTTTCAGCAGCTGGCGATTTAACAGTCAACGGACTAGAAACACATCAGGCATCCTTTCTTTCCTCAAACTAAAGTCTACAGGAAAAGAAAACAGCATCTTTTATTTCCTGCTGACAGCCTCCCTCCTTTTTCCCCCTCTGAGCGGTCCCGTTTAGGAGCAGGCTCATATTTGCATACAAAATGTAATGAAGACTCTGAAGCCAACCAGCTACCTCCCTCTCAACCTATCGTCCCTTGCTTTTGCTCTATTTGCCTGGGGAAACATGACTCCAGGCTCGCCTCTTCTCCTCCTCCTCCCAAAACCTCAATCACAGCAAGGAGCCATTAAAAAGAAAAGGGGCCCTGCCAGGTCTGCCCTAATCAAAACAGGACAAATAAACTCTGACACTCAACAACTCCCCGAGTGCCCACCGCCCTGGGTAGAGACTACAGATTAGTTATGAATATGGCAGGCAGCGGGGTCTGAAGGGGGGTCTGAAGTCACCCCTCAGCCACCTGTGAGCTGTTTGAGGTGCCACAACCAAACACTGTGTTTATCCAAGATAAAACAGGCTGCAAAGATTAGAAGAGCACCCTTAAATTTTAGGCTGTAGTGCTCCAATCAAAGCAACTTGGACTCAGAGCTGCAATTTTATCCAATTCACTGTTCACTTTCCATGCTTCATTGTCAAAAAGGGAAGAGGATAGAGAAGACATTCAGGCACCCCCACTTTTACCCTATTAGGTCACAGCCAAAAATCTGTTAGCAGTTGGACTCTTCTTATTTGACATCTAAAGCAAATTTCAAGAAAGAATAAAAAAAGAAGCCACAAAAGATTTCTCAGTGGAGTTAAGGTAAAACATGCTAATGTAGCAGCACACTCTTGTTAAAAGGGAAAATTAAGGGTCAGCAAACATATAAGAAAATTCAGTTTTCCTAGAAAGCAACAGGATACCTTTTACATACTCAGAAGTAGTAAAATTGCTTTTAACCCTTTCTACCATAATTTTAACTATGATGCATCAAAAACTAAGAAACAAAACCAGAAGGCAAGCCTCTGTTCCAGACATGAATATTGCTCATCCAACAAGGATTAAGTCACACTTCAATTCCCCTTTTGAAAACCACTGCTATTTGCAAAGTGCATACTTACAAAAACATTGTAAATGGCTTTTTTTAAAACTCCACAGGCACTTTACAAAAGTCTAAAGTGAGCGAATGAGAGAAGTGGGGAGAAAATATGTTGCTGTTTAAGTAAACTGATTAATAACAGTAATTAATCGGTTACTGGAACTGGAAAAGAAAAACTGTGCCTCCTAAACTGGAATGTCAGCACAGAAAGACAGCAACCACCACGACAGTGATAGAAGTGATCTTGAGAGAAATGGACAGTATTTTTATTTTGTTTGGGCTGATTCACATAGAGAAACGTGCTTTGTACAGCAAAGTGAGAAGGAAAACAGTAGCTGCAGTAAAAGGAAGTGGCCAACAGTGACTTTTATTTACAATTACCAAGAGACAAGCTATTATTGACCATATGTGCCACAATCGCCCTCCTTATCATGGGCTGGCCATCATGTCCATTGGGAGCTGTTAATGAACTGGGTAATTGAGCTGCTGACATGTGTTACCAAAACAAAACAATAGGAAGAAGAGACAAATGAACATTTTATTTGCCAATCAGAGTAGGTTCCGCTTTTCAGAGAACTGTGCCTAAGTAAGTGGCTGAATACATAAAACAGTGCATTGAAGGCAAGCAGATGCATGCACAATAATGGTTAACTGACAGCTTATGGCCCATCTGTGCTTAACATTTTGTTAAAGAAATTACTTGACTTGCTAAAGAGACAAATCGTACAGCTGCCCCAAGTGCTGCATTATAAGAGATAAATCATTAGCTAAACTGTTTCATGCTTAAAATGACAATGCATATTAACAGTTATGCAGGGACATTTTGTCAGCACAGCTTGATGCAGTTATAACTTACAAAAACTGTGACAGCTCATAGCTATTCAATGATTTCAACGTAGAAAAGAATGACAGCACTGTGAAAATAATTTCACTGCACAGACAATAGACAATTCACAGGCTCTTCTTCTTAAAAATGTATTTAATTTTTTTTGAATGATGAAATAATATGGAAAGGAAAAAAAAATGGCCAGTGTCTAACTGTTCTGCACCATTAATCTGCTAGCATGTACTTCATTCAAAGCCACAGAGCATCAAAAAGGAACACATTCCATTTTAAATATCAAAGCCTGCATCACCAGCCCTAAGAATAAATGGCTAATTCTCAACTCTGCATGAAAGGATAAAGAATTTCTAGAGTGAAAGGAAAGGAAGAGGAAACTGCAAATACAACTACAAAAATCTCTTCTTATACCCCCACCTCCCTTTCCAAGAAGAGATTTGTTTTGTTGATACAAGTAACATTAAACTACTTAACAGCTTTTCATGTGAGCTTGATTCCACTCCCAAGTTTCACTGCTGTAAATTTGCACTGGGAATTATCAGCACTATTATTCTTTCACATTGAAAACTAAACATAAAGAAACTGCAGTTACCACTCAGATCCTATTGTATAGGTAGTACACACAAATGCCTGTATGTATAGCTAAAGAACCTGCCCAAGGGAGAGCAGAACAGACCTCCTAGGGACTCTGTCACACAGACCAGGGTGATCCAGACCCCCAGCCAGATTTACCTAGCACCTGCTCTACCTGGGATAAAACACACACAAACAAATAAACGGCTCACACCCCCAAAAATAATGTGATTTGGTAAAACTCATGTGGGTAAAATGCCTGTGGGAGCTCTCCCTATTGATTCTGAGGTTGATGCCCGCATAAGGCTTCGCTCAGGTTTAATGACTAAATAAAAATTAAATTGATAGTTTTTCCCATGAAAACAAGACTGCCTTGCTGACTCCATACAGTCTCTATTCACTGGCCTCCAAGGACTACTCTGTTATAAAAGCAAAGCTGGATCTAGGCAAGCTTTGGCCCTTACTCAATCTCTCCATCATTTACAGTAGATCCAAGGAAGGAGTTCAGCAAGAAGGAGCCAGCACTGTGATAACCCCAGGCACAAGGAAGCACTCCAGCATGAACATATACAATCTCACTGTCACTGGACTCCAAGTCACCCCAGACCTTCTCTGTGAACACAGCCTACTGACTCAGAGAGGAGGGCTTTCTGAAAAGCACAAAGAAGAGTCACTAGCACGTCCCTTTGATTTTCAGTGGAAGCTCATGAATGCCTGAGTCCGGAGGCTTTTCCAGCTCTTCCCACAGGGAGCATCTGTAGCAATGCTGTGAACACGAATACTGTATTTAAGCACTGCACCATCTTCTCACTTCAAAAAAAACCAAACTTACGGAGTACCAAAAAACCCACAAACACACCACAAATAAAACCACCAAAACCAACTTTATCTCCTAAATTTAGAAAAAGGTGAAGGAAACTAAATATTCAAATCCAGATGAGTTTTGGAGGTCGATGTCTTAGGCTATATTTTAATATAAAAATCAGGAAGACTGAAGAGAAAAATTAATCTGTCTTGTACAAATCCCAGGACATACTAAGAAAGGATTGGCATCATGTTTTCAAGCCAGTATCAGCTGATGGAAGAGCCGATCAGTAACCAATGAAGATTGAAAACATTGAATAACCTGGGAGATGGAATTTGTCAGCTGAGAAATTAAATAAAGCAAATGAAGGAGTCTCTGGATAAATACTGAGACTGTATTTGGGAGTTAAAGCACTGCAAATAATTGAACTGTCAGCAATCTTTCCTGGGGGAGGCGGTGTAGATTCCTTAGAATTAAAAGTAATCAATAAATCACATTTGTCTCAATCCTTTGCAATAACAGCATTCGAACAAAGTTCCTAAAAAGTTATACAAGATGATCAGACTTACTGGGCCCACCAAGAAAAACCTTATGTGCATTTTCCATAACCAGCTCTGTATTGCTTCACTGGGTTTTGACCAACTCATAGCACTGCTAAAACATGTTTGAAGACACAAGAAATTCTACAGATGCCTAAGGCAGAAAACAATGGGAACGTTTTAATATAATTCCTATCTCTCTCTGCTAATTCTAGCACCTGAATTAATACCATGCTTGATTCAAAATAAACACTGTCAGAACAAGCTCTCGTAAATAGCTTCATCTCAATGCCAACACTATAGTCCTCAAAGTCTATGGGAAATAAAAGCTAGTCCTCAAAGTCTATGGGAAATCAAGGCCTATCATCTCTTCCTACACCCACAGCTGCAGCCAGACCACCCCTCAAGCCACTTTCACCCATGTAGAGCTAAACTGAGTTAAATGATCATCTCAATCACTCTCATGACATAGAATGACCAAAGTAATTCCAGGCTTTCTTTTTTATTTTTTAGTGGAATACTGTATTTTGTCAGTGAATATTCTATTTCACCTAGAAATCACTTAACTTTGCAGACGATTTCTGGAATTTTTGTGAAAGAAAACTTAAAGTGCTGAGCTTTTTCCCCTCCAGATTTTAGTCAATAGGTTATTACCTACTCCTGCCAAACGCTTCTTTTCCAGCCAAATCTGTTAGTAACTCAAGGTCACTCCCATCACAACTACTTAAGAATTGGGGTGCTGACCTCAAGATCCATCATCTTCTGTCATGGGACCTGATCCTATTGGATACTGAGCCCTCAAGGCCCACTGGTCAAATAAAGCTTTTGCTTTTACAGTTGTTCCAGTATTTGGGCTGAAAGGACCCAACAACAGGACAGGCAGTGGGTGCTCAGCACCTCCTTGTGTTACTTCCTATGGGGTTTTTCATTCCCAAATCCAAATCCTACCTTTGGTACCAGCACAGGGCACACAGGACTCTTTTGTGTGTGAGACTTTCCAAAGCAAACAATGCTGCTTCTTTTATAATAATGCCAGTGATGCCATTGCAGTAATTAAGTACAGTCCATCTGAGAGCCAGTCACCTACAGATTCTCCTTTTCAGTTGCCCAGTGGAGTCTGTATGTCAATGAAGTCTTGGCATCATCTTTTAATTATCCTTCCCAATGACTATCACCTGAGAGCTTGCAGTGCAGTACCTACATATAACTCAAACTGCTCTGGTTAGGTGAAACACAAGCAAACAACCCTCACAGAAGGTGTTAGAGCTCATAGACACTACCTGACAATACCATATTACAGATGCTAAATGGACATGAGAAATTAAAACAAGATATTATCCATCTTTTAAGCAGGCATTGAAACAACTGAAATGTAGACAGTTAAAACAGTTTCATGCACACACACAGTGAGATAAACATTGTGATTGCTAATAATGAAGCAATGTATACAGTTTGCTATCTATTTAAAAGAAACATGGGGAGCTTAATTTCCAAAGAAAACTCACAATTCGTTAGTCCAGTAAGAAAACCAGAGCAAAGCCCAATATCAGCTGAGCTCAGAGCGCTCAACAGAAGGGACTGACGTGCCATGGTGGGCTGCAGCCAGCACTGCAGCACCTTCACAACACAGAAAATGCATCCAGCTGGGAGTCACTCTCGGTCCATTCTGTACAACACACACACATGAAATTCCCATACATTTGCTGTCATTTGCTACTTGATGGCAGATGCCAATTAACACCCTTTAAAACATACAAAAACGATGGTTGCCGGTGAATGCTTAAAGGCAGAGATATCAAAAACCATTTGACTAAACATACACACACCTACATCATCTGCTTTGAAACCCCTACAGATCTTAATAACAAATTTAACTGCCTCTCTAAATTATTAGCAGCCCTAAAAAATGAAAAAAATAAGTCTGCACCAATTTTGAGAGATAAACATGGCTTTCCTTAACTGTTCTGCCATACACATAAGGCAAAAGCAGAGAGATTCCTGTTGGTACATCCTGTAGGCTTTGTTTGGATACTGGCATTACAAAACACATTGACTCATTTCTTTTTCCTCCCTCCCACAATATTATTTATTTTGAAAGAATATTTGTTCATGAATCAAAATGAAATAAAGTTTTAACTGATATCAAGCCCCTTTAGATCACTGACTTTAACAGAGATTTAAAACAATGAGAAATGAAGCACCTGTTGATGAGCATGCAATCCACAGAGTGCATGGAGCACAACTTACATAATGCTTGCGTTGTTAGACCAATATAAAATGACAACTATTCTCTTTGCTGTGTTCATTATAGCAGACTTCACCATGGTACTTTGCATTTTGTAGCTGTTCAAAAATAACTATGATTTTATGCACTTCCCTAAAAGATATTTACTGCAAAGCATTTACTAAAAAACTGCAAATTAAACAACAACAACAACAAATTAGTTCTATGCACACACAGTGCTATAAAGGGATTAACACTGTGATTTGCTAATAATGAAGCAATGTATACAGCGTGCTGCCTGTACAAAAGAAGCAGGGGAAACCATGGCTTCATTAGAGCCAGGCAAATTAAACAGTAAATAAGGTTGCTTGATTGAGGGGTAGGGAGAGGAAAGTACCTTCACTCTATTTTAATATATAATTCCTACAGGTGTCTAAAGGAATGTCTACACCAGTGTTACACAACCTTTATTTAACCCATGGACAGTGGTAGTTCCCAAGAGGACAGTCTGTGAAATGTCTGTTGGCTGTAACCCTTACTGCACCACACAAGGCTGCAGGGTCAGTCAGCCCCAGCTACTGTGCAGCTTTTGACACAGGGATGTCATGAAGGTCTTCAAGGCTTCATGGATCTGAGGCTGCTTTGGGCCATTTAGCTAATCTACTCTGTATTTGTTAACAACTGTGAAGCACTATAGATCCAATACTACACCTCTGCTACACACCAAGTATATAGGACACCTTCTGCATCCCACCTACTATTACAGCCTCCTGGGTCTGACACTCAAGACATGCAACCAAAGGTGCCAAATCCCTGGTTCTCACTGTCTTCTCCTGATTATTTTCCATTCCCACACCACCTCACCCTGCTTTGCTGTTTCCAAATTAAGCTCACTGCTCTTCAGTCTTGCACATTCTGCTAAGACTGACAGCAATAATCATCTGCGATGAAAACAAGGAGAGAATAGAAAACAACTTTAATTTTATAAAGGCACAGGTGTGCTATAGGATCTTTGATATTCCAAGCACACAGATCACACACATGAACATTCCATGTAGCATCCCTACAACATGAGTTCCTGGAGTTTCAATGACTTAAAGTGACATGACTGTCTAAAAAGAGTATTTAAGTCATGTATAAAGTACAAAACCACCCATACTGCTCCTTGCTATTCCCAGTGGAAGAGACACTGAAGAATCTAGTTCTTCATTCAAACTATTAAAAGCAAACCTCATATTTTAGGTGGTCTCTGAATCCAGCCCCTAGAATCAGATGCAGTCCTCAATCACTCACAGGTATCAGGAAGTTCCACAGACACAACACGTGAAGTAGATGGTCTTTAATTTAGCTCCTTTTACCCAGATGGGAACCCAATGAAACAGCCTGTGCTTTTTTGGAGCATGAAGAGGAGTTCATTGTCAGATAATCTCCCACACACTGAAAAACAATGGATTTGCCCTTTAGAAACAGGGCAAAGTCCCCAGGATAAGTGGTACCAAGCAGATTTACAATGGTACCAAACAGATTTAAAACAAACAAAAAATAATAACATGTAAACGTAAGAATCCAGGAAAGCTGATAAGACACCTAATTTCTTAGCTACAAACTTTCATCTCTGCTAAAGCAGCCATCATGAATTGCTAGTCTGTAGGGTTAACTGGTAGAAACTTGTCAAACACTCTCTTTGTTTCCCAGAGTCCTCAGCATTACAGAGGTAAAAAGAGGGGGACCTGGGAAAAACTGTATTGCAACTATAAAACTATAAATATTGCCTCCTGCTTCATCATGCCTTCCAGTGCTATTGCACGACTGAACAAAGTCCCTGTTTGTTCCACTTGTACACAACTAGAGCACCAAGTGAAGACTTATACATGTGATGCTAGGTTCCCAGTACCACAACAAGTGAGTCTTAATAGCTGTACCACTAAAACATGTAATGAGAGCACTTTCTTCAGTGGAAATAAAAGTAGTTCTCCTTGTTTCTCCTGAAAACACTAAAATCCTCCTGATACTGTACCACATTCAAAAGCAAGAGGGTTTCTTAAAAGCAGAGTTTTCACAGCTCCAATGCTTAGCATTTGCCTGCCATCATATGAAACCACAACAGGTCCTCAAACAGAAGCTTGGGTTTGGCTGCATGTGAGCCATATCTCATGTTTAAGTCAGGTCTGAAATAGAAATATCCCCATGATGAATACTGGAAGAAGTACAACCACTAACACACAGCCTGCCTCCCCCTGCCTATGCAGACAAGCAGTACATATTTTTGTGAGATTTTCTAGCAGCTTAGAAAAGACAAGCATTCAACACCCATGGAATTTCAGCAAGTCACACACTTTGTTAATTTGACAGCAAGTTTTTTAAATGTTAGGTTTTTCCTCAATTCACACCCTATGGATTGTGAGATGCAATTCTCTGGCTGCTCAAATGCTGCTGAGAGCCGCACCAAAGTATTAAATATAAATTAGGAAGTCAAAACCTGTCTTGCAACCCAGCCAGACAGAGCCCAAGGATAGGGCCTGACAGATGCCCCAGATGCATACGGAGGAGCCTGCCAGAATGAACTCTGCACAATAGCAGAGAGAAAGAAAAGAATAAAAGCCACATGCTCCCAGCCAGCCTCCTGTGTCTGCAAAGGAAAACACAGATCAAGAGAAACAAGCTCTTCTATTTTTCTAAGTTTTTCTAAGTGGTTTCCTTTTTATTGTTTGAGAAGCAGGGTAAGGATATTCAGGATCCCGGGTTTAATACTGCCCAAGGGGGATCACAAACCACAGAAACAAGAAAGCTACCCTGTGGGACTGTATTTGTGGACTTTTTGCCTTTACCTACAGTTGGCCAAGTAATCAGTGTTTCTTTATCACAGATAGCATGCAGTGTTGTGGCTTTGAGCTCACAGTAGGAGCCTGGAACATTCGTTGTCACTATGGATATCAAATTATACAGCAATTCTAGAGAGGTTTCATTGCTGTGATAGCTCACCAACATCTCTGGTGCAGTTTGGGTATCAGTGGGATGAGAACGCTGCTCATCATAGAGTTTAAGAGCCTTCATCTGTGCTTTAAGGTCTAAACATGTCTGTGCACTCTCATATGCTTACATCATTAGGTCCTTTTCACAGGGACAGCTGAAGATGTGTATTAGTACAGGTCCCATCACAGTGGCAGTCCATGAACAGGGATCCTGTTTACCACAGCAATACAAGTAACAAGTGGCTGAGCAACAGATGGCCTGGAAACATCTCTGATGTTTTCAGTGACAATTACCTTACTCAGAGACTCCAGTTAGACTTTCCAAATCATGGTCTAAGGGCAATTACCAAATAATACCTTACAAACAAACTTTGACCCAGGTCAACATTCTGGTCACCATTCACTTAATTCTAAGATATATCATTGCATATAAATGGATTAACCAACATGTGCAGGGGATAACTTCATAGTGAAAGGTCAGATTGTGATCTTCAAAGAAAAGCCTGCATCTGTCATTAAAATAACAGTCACGCTCTTCTATTAAGGCATCAAAATTTATATTGCTAAAATCCTTGCACTGTTTTGAAAATATCCTTCAAGCATCAGAATTGTTTTCTAAAATTGAAACATCCAGGAGTTCATTTGTTGCTTTATTTTTTTAATTCGACTGCTCGGGAAAATGAGTTTGCAGAAATGGTTCAGTCAAAACGATCTCATTCAGGCTTCTATGCTTTGTCTTGCTTTTCCAATCCCACATCTCTCAGAGTATTTCCCATATTATCCAATATAATGCACAAAGTCAGTAGAGATTTTCTGATCAGGATCTAACCCAAGAAAAATAATTAAAGTCAGGGTCTGTATGAGGAAGAGTCTAGACCATCTTCTGATCAACTCACAGTGAGTGGGACATTGTTGTCTGTCTTGGAGCAGTCACACATTTAACTAGAAGGACAAAACCAAACATTGTTCCAGCTGGGAACATTACTGCATTGCAGACTGGAATTTTCCTTACAACCTGGGACCATCAAGGTTCAGTAGAAGGTTTGTGATCTTGCTAAGCAAGCCTGGATTTTGTTTTGAATAAAAAATGGGCCTATTTATGGTTTTGCATCAAAGTCATGTGAAATGTGTGGTTTTGCATGGATTCAATTAGAGACAAGCCTGAGGCACAAAAAGTTCAGATCCTGATCTGGATCCAGACCCACCCAAAGCTGAGGGACATTTAGACACTTGGTTCTTGTCCATCTCCTATTCCAGCATGAAAACCAGGTGGGACCCACTTTCAGCAAACCCCCAGTCCTTCCCAAATTTTTGCAGCCTTTCCAACTTGACATGTCAGCAGCAGCAAGAGGGCTCCTATGGCTTCTGATGGGATCTGAAACCCATAAGACACTGCTTGAGTCTCTGCAAACCAAAACCATGGCATCTTCCCAGCTTCACAATTAAGCTTTAAGCCATAAGGAAAAAAGAAAACCCAAATTAACAGCCATATTGACAGTTTTATAGACCCCTGAAGGCTCTGCCTACATCCAAAGACGACAGTGGGGCTTTTTTAAATTAAAGTGAATTAGCAATCAAGTTCCTAAGAAGGATTCATTTAATAAATTAAAGGGCAGAATTCGAAACAATTTCAAAAGTAATTCTTTGGCCATAAACCATTCTCTGTACAGTGGAAAAATGGAACACTGTCATTCTGATGCTTGTCTTAATTGACATTCAGTAATTTTCCTCCTTTAAAGTAATTGTTTATTCCATTTGTGGGCATCATCTTGCAGCAAACCGATGTTGCCATCAGCTTCATTAAGAGCAAGGTAAGTTCCTCGTTACTTTCTGATAAGGCCAAGTCTTATTTGTTTTTTTTTTTTTTTTTTTCAAAAGGAATTAGGGAGAAAGATTTAAAAGTAAAT
>NDXB01016780.1:266063-291159 GCA_002631895.1 Agapornis roseicollis
TTTTTTTTTTTTTTTTTGCAACAGGAATTAGGGAGAAAGAATTAGAAGTAAATTTGATCCTGCTGCACCACTGAAGGAACCAAGATTCCCACTCTCCTCCTTATCCTTTGGGTCCACCAACACACTGAACAAACTTTCAGCTTTCTGTTTTGCACCCCATGTACAGCATGGTTTCAGGATTCTGTTCCCATAACGTGGGGTGAGCACTCAGCTCACATTAACTAGCAGAGCTCTGTCAGGAGCAGACTCTAGCACAAAGTATTTTACAGGGCTTAAACCCACAGTTTAGCAGTACAGATATTCTCACAAACAAAGTTAAAGTCAATCCAGCAAACTCTGAGTGTTTACATCAAATTCAGTGCAGCTACCATTAAAAGTGACGACTTGCAGACTCCTAAAATACCATTCCCCTTAATATGATTTCCTATGGTAACACACAATTCATTGGAAGGCCTTTGCACCTATTTAGGAACAGACAGACTTTCAAATTAACTTCAGTGGAGCCATGACAGATTATACCAGCAAAGGTTTAGCTGCTCTGCTGTTTGGGTATGTTTCTAATTGATGTCATTTCATGCTTTCAGACCATGGTTGTAACTTGGTGAGGAAGGGAGTATTTGCCCTTCTCCTTGTTTCACATTTCTCCTTCCAAGCTCTCTCCCCCACCTCCCCTATTCTGTGTTAGCGGAAAAAACAAAATCTTATTAAAGTGTTTCATGAAAAATGGAAAGAGAGAGGGAATCATCTGTCTCTAGAGGGAGAAGCATGTGGTCGTGGCACTTGTTCAGGATGCTTTGCAGAGGAGACCAACCATGCACTGGACAGTCTCTGAGACCAGTAGCTCCTTCTCCATTTTCCCTCTTTGAAATGTCCAGTGAGTTCTTAAAAACAACAGATCAAAACCCAAACAAACAAAACCACATCTGTCCGGCACACACCCAAATAAGGCCAACCATCTGAACCTGGCTTTCCCACACCCCAAGCAAGCATCCTAATGCCCAATAGGTGACAGTTACTCTGATGAAATGGAGGAATTCTGAAAGGACCCACAGAGGACTGGCTACAGCTTTTCCCCCAGCACCAGGGAAACATGTCCCTTCCTTAAGGCAGGGAGCTGCCCTGCTTATAGCAGATGGGACAGGCACTTTCTTCCCCCACTTCCAATCAGGAATCCCAGCCAGAGTCAGGAAACTTCTCCTAGCTCCCAAGCAAAGCCTGTTTTGTCCAACCGCCAAGGCCTGACAGGAAATGTATTTAGTCTAAAAAACATTGAAGCTTGTCTGTTACAGCCCAAGCTTCTTTCCTCATATATTTTACCAATACAAAATTGAGAAAGATTTACCAAAAGATTTAATTAAAAGGCTGGAACTATTCTGGTATAAGTGTACTGAAGAGCAGCAAACTCATTACTGTTTTCAGGAGCACACCAAGGTTTTCCATTATGCTAATTGATGTCTCTGGAGTTTAGGACTTTCCAGTGTACAATGTTATGTACTAAACACACAACTGAGGGCTGCAACAGTCACACTACACAGGTTAAAAAAGAAATCTAACAGATAATCTCTTCTGCCACTTCTTGCCACACTGGTTCTCTGAAACACCCATTATCATTGTACGTTATATTTTAATTGCCATTCAATGCAAACATGATCTGCTTTAGTGAACAGTCATATTTGTTATTCCTACATCTATGTTCTTCTCTTCCCCTCCAAAGCATAAGAGAAGTTGCCTTGTTCAAACCAATCTCTAGAAAGTCAGGCAAAGTGCCTCCTAAACGCATGAGAATAACAGTATTTAAAAGAACCGTACTCCACTTCTTTTTTTCTTGCTTGTTTCAATGAGAAGCATCTTAGCGTGGAACTAAAATAAGTCAACACCACGAAGCACAAAAGATCGCAGGGATTTTCTGCAGCATGGGCTTGTCAAAGCAAGCAGGCAGCCTTTGTGTGCTCCAGCACAGCGGGAGCATTCCTCCAGGTCTGAGTGGCAGAGCGCCCCGGGCCATGGCTGCCCTGGGCGCCGGGGTTCCCACACCCAAGGCGGTGGGAAGAGGAGAAAACAGAGCTGCAGAAGCAGCGCTGTAAATGGGATGAACTGGTCAACACGCTTCTTAGGAAATGCATGGCTTCCAGGAAGAGTCACATGGAAAGATTTACAATACCTCCACATCAAAGGGTTTGACGTTGGCTATACTTGTTCTTTTCAAAAGAAAGCTATGTTCATCCCCTACAGCATCTACTGACTCAAAAAGAGTGGAAAGACATTGCTGAGAATCCTGTGTGTCCATACAAAGGTATGCTTTAGCTTTTGATTTTAAAAGGAAACAAAAATAATGTAAATACAATTACAGATGCCACAATTTAAGTCTCATTCTCGTAAAGTGTTCTGATACACTTTCAGGTTCCGCAGTTAAAACTTCATGTTTCTATTTTCCTGTAACACCTTGCACCAAGGAAGCTTTAAGGATAATGCCTGTGTTAGGAGCATCAATGGGTAACACTCCAGTATACACTGACCCAAAGATAAACTTTGACCTAATGTTTGCTAATAACACTTCTTCTTAAGATGCCTTGTTTCTTTTATGAACTACTGCTTGGTCTAGGATCTAGAAGCTGACATGCATTAATATACATCTCTGGGTGCCCTTTGACTTGGCCATCAAGACCCTTTGACCCCAGACTTGATTCCTAAACCCTGTCAATTGTTTGCAAGTGGAAAAAACTTATTTTCTAGTAATAATTAATTTTGGTCATGTTTTATTAAGCATTTTTCCTCTTTTTTAACTTGTTCTCATTTGAACTTGGGTATAATGGACCATTATTTATTTTAGTGGTTTTCCAGCTTACAACAACAACAATAAAAAACAAACTTAAAGATACTCCTTTAGAGTTTAATCCTTTGTTTTCAGGCTTTGTAAAACTCCCAATAATACTCAAGTGCCTTGATGTTTCAAGAGAAAGCATCCCATGAGCAATAATACACTTTTAAAAGCCTCCTTTTGTCAACTGCTTTTCAGATTTATCTGTGCATTTCTGTAGCTTCACAACTTTTACAGATAACTTTACAGCATGCTTCAGATGTGATCCCACAGACATAAAAAACAATGGGAAATCTTCCATCAGTTCCCACATTGGCAGGATCCAGTGCCTCGGCTGAGGCGCCTTACACCAGTTTTCAGCTGGCACTTGACGTTTTTAGACTTTCTTCTTGAAAGAATAAATTTCTCTGTCTACGCAAAAGAATAGATATATTTATATTTACACGTATTTATATGTACATATTTTCCTACACTCTGTACCCTCTGTTTTCTCTGCACTAAAGGAGAGGGCAAGGAGCCTTCCACCATCCTATTCCCACCATCTGAGGTATGCTGTCGCTTCCTGGTACATTCCGAGATGGAAATTTCTAATTCCTGGAATCATGTTACATTATGGCAGGAATTGCTGCACTTCTGCCTGTTTTACATCAGGACTGAAACATCTCACAAAGAGAATGAATGCTTTCCAGCGCTTAGATGATGTATCAAGTGTACGTCGCACACATAGCATTATAGCAATCAGCGTCTGGTAAGGCATACCATCAAATAAAAGGCCTCCAGTCTCAAGAAGGAGCACTGGGACATGGCAAATGAGGGGTTTGAACAAAATGAAGCAACTAACCTTTATTTTTGTTCATAAAATGCAATGCAGCCTCAGCAATCATGACGATATATTCTTAGAGCTGTTCTATTTTGTTGCTAGACAAAAATGTTTCCCAAAAGCCCCAAGAAAACGTAGTTAAAAATTAAGTTTTACATTAAAAAAAAATAATAAATAAAATAAAACAGAAAAGCCCACACAAATCCTCACACCACCACCCAACACTCACTGAAGGAATTAAAGGGAAAGGACATATCAGGCAATTGCATCAACAAGGATAGACAGGAGCCCATTCAATAGGAGACATGCTCAGGTTCCACTTCTTGCTGTTGCAAGGTGAACAAGACTCCAGTTTGAGGTGGTGGAATAGCTAGATAAGAAATGTTGTATTTCTAAGCATCCCACTGCTGCCTGAGGGGTGCATCCCAAGCACTCATCCCATGTCTCAGGTGCCTTTGCTAACTTTGAGGGAGCAGCTCAGGGCACCCCCCAGCCTCAAGGCACCCTCACCCCACAGATATGGGGAACTTTGTCACACACACAGTATCTACGAAACCCTAGCAGGCAAACAACAATCAAGGTTTGCTTGAGATTCTGTTTTGGGTTTCCTTTTTTTTTTTTTTTTTTTTTNGCATTTACTGTGCCTCCTTCCCTTATCAGCTTCAGGGAATCCAGAAAAAAATAACAAAGCAGCTGCTACTTCAAGACTGCGGATCATTTGGAAGAAATAAACTGCATAAATATACCCAATTCACAGGCACACCTTAGGGAAGGAGCTATCGGGAAACCTGGGCTTGGAAGAAAGGAGGCTGCAATGTAGTTGTTTGTTTTTTTTTTTTTTTTTTTTTTTTTTGGAAGACCAAACATACTTTTTCTTGTTTCCGGAACAAAACGTATCCCAAATAATGCAGGTTTTGAACTACCCTTTTCAGGGTTTTGGGCAGATGGGTCCCCTGGATCAGGCAATCTGATAGATTTCTGTAGGACTAAACCATGAGTAGAGACTACTGCAGCAAAGAAGGGAGACCTGCTCCAAGCCCTGGCAGGCAGCATCTCTTCCACTGATACACTCTGCAGCCAGGTCTTGCTTGGTTCAAAAACTAAAGGAGGAAGCAAAGCTCCCTGAAGCTCATGGGACTGATATTGAAGCAGGTATCCTGACTTTCGATGTTTCCCCAGAAGAGGGTATTCAAACTCAAAGTTGTTTATTGTTATTATCAAATTACAGATAACACACACCATGGGATTTTAATGCCTTCTGTATTCTTCTCCTGCTCAGCTGACTCCATCCAGTTACCCTTTCTTTGCTTCAAAGTATGAAGTCAATTGCTTTCTTTTTCAGTCCTATACTACAAATTTTAAGTCAGCAAAGCCTGTTAAACTGGTAATTACCCAACAGAGTGGACAACACCTCTGGGATGTGGCTCCAGGCAAATACAGCTGCCCCCAGGAACTTAGAACAGAACACTTTCTATTTGCAGCAGAAGAAAGAAGCTTAGATAACATTTTGAAACAACTTGAAACCAAACATGACTTCCACTGCTGTGTATCCTGTTGAAGATACAGGCAAGACAGCCTGCACCAGCAAAGGCTGTATGCTCCCAGAGATCCCCTCTATTTTCAACTGATGCAATGATCATAGTACCATAGAACGGTTTGGGTTGGAAGGACCTTAAAGATCATCCAGTTCCAAACAGCCTGCCAGGGGCACGAACACCTTCCACTAGACCAGGTGCTTCAAGCCCCATCCAACCTAGCCTTGAACACTGACAGGGATGGGGCAGCCACAACTTCTCTGAGCAACCTGTGCCAGGGCCTCACCAGCCTCACAGTAAAGAACTTCTTCCTAATACCTAATCTAAATCTACCCTCTTTCAGTTTAAAGCCATTCCCCAGTGTCTTGTCATTACATGCCCTTGTGAAAAGTCACTCTCCAGCTTTCTTGTAGGCCTATTTTGGTACCTTAAGGTCTCCTCATGGTTTTCTCTTGTCAAGGCTGAGCAACCCCAGCTCTCTCAGCTTGTCTTCATAGGAGAGATGCTCCAGCATCTGATCATCTTTGTGGCC
This sequence comes from Agapornis roseicollis, assembly GCA_002631895.1. Classification (NCBI taxonomy): domain Eukaryota; kingdom Metazoa; phylum Chordata; class Aves; order Psittaciformes; family Psittacidae; genus Agapornis; species Agapornis roseicollis. The sequence goes on from NDXB01016780.1 coordinate 271,769, forward strand.
TCCTCTGAACTTGAGGGTACTTTATCAGACTTGATATATTCAGAGGGATACTTATAAAGCCTTATCCTCACCTGCAAAGGGAGAACCTTTTAAAATTAAACAAAATAAGTTTATGAATTTGCCTCCAACAGACTATAGATAAAACCCTATGGACACCAGGAGGGACCCATACAAAAGAAAGAAGTCATTGGTTCTGTACAATTATTCCAGCTGGAATTCTTGAACAGTGAAACATTCACATAATGACAGTTTTTCTATTAATATGTAGCTTTGAAACTATGCTATATCGGACACACACAGGGATTCTTCTTCTTCTCCTCTAAAAAGAAAAATAAATATAGCGGCCACTATAAAGGAAAAGTTGGTACTTTTTCTTGTATGATGGCAGAACCCTTCATACAAGTACAACCACACTGAATAGTCTTTCAGATTATTTGTTAGCCTGAAGCTCAAAGGAGGGTGCAACATAGCCAGGAAAAGAAAAATAAAATAGAAAAAAAGAAAAAAAGACAAAAAAAATCCCTCTGGTTAAAATTTAGCATGCAAGGTCTCAACAAAAGTGATTTTTGACTGTGCCAATGCTTTTGTTTTCTTAACAACAGCAACAAAAAGTTATTTTTCTTCTCCCCTCCAAAGAAAACCATTACCATCTGTTGATGGAGTATCTTTTTAACATGCATTAAGTCATATATTTTCCAGTTTGCATGTAAAAAGCACCTTATACCAATAAATCCAAGATTATTGCTCAATCTTGTTATATGGTTTAGGGTTTATTAACACGAGTGGGGTTCCACCAAACAGGATTGTGCTGGAGATTCAAGTTACCTTTACACAAAGGTGACTGCAGCATCATGCTCAAACTAATGCAAAGCCCTTTTGGCATATTTTGCCCATACAAAGCAAAGGCCACTCTTTCCAGCTAAACTCCATTACCCATTTTAAAAAGATACAGGTAGTCAAGTAATGTTGTAAAACTTTATGTTTCAAGACGGTTCTCGCTGCACACTTGTGTTCATGTGCCTGTTATTACACAATTCTCTGCATCAGCTGGATCAAGATTAGAGCAGTTCTTGTATGGTGCAAATTCATTATTATCTTCTCGTTTCAATAATAGTGACAATTCAGTGCAACTACAAAGATAAACTCAGGAACCTTGCCTTACGCCAGGACCTTGGAATAGGCCTGTTTATGGGCACATCCATTTATGCAAATAAAATTGTGTATTTGCTTTGCATGTGCAAATTCAGGCCAGTGGAAAATTAAGCCCCATGGGGATAATTTAACTAACAATACAAAGAAAATTGTGAGGCAAATCTGAAACTTTGTCCCTAACTTACCCTGTTAGGGCAAAATAAGGCAGGAATCTCATACCATGTGCACTACAGCTCTTAGGTACAACAGCGTACATTAAGTAAGGAAAGTTGAAGCCTTGGCTCTTAATCTTGTTGTTTATTGTGGTTTAGAGTCTGACCCTTAACATTATATGTGGTTTAAAACTGTATTTGGACAAAAGAGAGTGAAAATTACTCTCCTAGGTTCATAAATTTGTTTGTCTTTAAGATTTGTTCCAGAGGAAACCATGTGTGCCCTAGCTTGCTCCATATGCAAACCCTTACATGATTTTTAAACATGCTAATGCTCACATTCTGAATCTCAGGTTAATCACGAAGGGTTTTTTGTTGGTTTTCTACTAGCAGCTTGCCTACAATTCACCAACCCACCACTCTTTATGTATATATGTTGAATAATTATGAAGCAGTGAGTATTTATCACCTTTTCTGAGCAGTAAGCAGAAAGAAATACAATACTATTACTTCCAGCTACTGGCTTTCCCAAGATAATTAGATAACACAGTGGACTGAAGCCTTGGTTAGTCCAATGCTGTTCAAGTTAAGTGATTGACATGCCTCTGTCTGGCTGCTCTATTAACTGTTTCATTTTGTTGCTATTTGCAGTTTGCTTGGCTAATACTTCGAACAAATACAGACTGTTTCTTTAGCCCCTTTTTTCTCTTTGACCTTCTCCTGCCCATTTTCTTTGAGTCACTTCAAACTGCCTTGAAAAGGCCTGTTGAATACGCACAGTCCATCAGAGTCCCAGGTTCATCCCATTCCTTGCCCTGAATGCTTTACTTCAAAGATGGGCCGCATTCTTTAATTGCCCTTTGAATTAATATCAAAGGGTCACAATGCGAGTGCCAAAAGAGAAAGAGGCTTTAATGAAGCAAAGAGCTGCCATTCATTTGCAGATAAGCACGTTTTTATGCCTGACTGGTCACCATGGCTAAATGCTTCATGAAGAGGAGGCAGGGCAAGGCAAAGAGACTTTTACTTAAGTGGTGATTAGTTCAAACAAACAAGAGTAAACAAATAAAAAACAACACAAACATCCCAACAACAGAAAATAAGTTCATATGGTTGAATGTGTTAAAAAACAATCAACATCCTATTGTGCTAATAAGGCCACTAACACTTTGCAAAAGGCTGGGGTTCAGCTCTGCAGAGTTCCAGCTCAGCTCTGCTCCAACCTCCTTGTTTCCCCTTCCCTTCCTCAAAAAACATTTTGGGGCTTAGACTTCCACCTTAGTCTCAGAACAAAGACTCAAACTGCTTTAATACAATTGTTTCCAGAGGTACTAAAAAAAATAAAAATCTCCGGCTTTGCAATAATAAAGCAAAGGATTCGGCAAGTTAACTTTGCCTAGTTTTCTCTGCAATGGGGCATGTTCTGTTGTTTGCATTTTAATGCCTCTGGAATAACAAACTCCATACTTGAATTATTTATTGATTTACAGTTTGCTAATGTGTTCAGTACTCTGCTAAACTGCGTGAGTGTCCATCTCAAATGTTTAAAGGTCTCCCATATTTTGTTTTCAATTTCAGTACTTGGGGATTTTTTTTGGTTGACTGGCTGGTTTTGCTTATTTGAAACCTGTGAAGCTGCACTAAGAAAACTTACTCAGCTTCTTAATCCTACCTATGCAGTCTTCCATTTTCTCTTTAAAATACTGAGAATATAAAATTAAAATGAGAAGCTTTAATGTGCATTGTAATGTAATTACAACCACAATGCAAATATATAGAAACAAGAAGTTCACAGGTGTCTGCTTTTTAAATTCTAACTTATTCTTTATGGACTCAGGTTTCTCTTTGCACAGAAATAATAACTTACTTAACAAATACAAGGTTGTTTTATTGCAGTAAATTTATCCCCCCATGAAAGAGGATTAGCTATACTTATAACAGTGTAAAAGTGCCTTATGAGAGCATTCACATCAGGAATTGTGCTGGTATCCCCCATAACTAACAAGGTTGTAGGGGTACAAGCAGCCCAGAGAAACACAGAACACATTTTTAGCCCTATTTCTTCAAAAAGGATTTCTCCTTAATACTGCATACACTGAAGTCTAACCCTGTGTGTAACATCTGACAAAACTTTCCCTTACTGACACTTCCTGTGATTTATTTTCTTTACCCCTCTGCTGCTACCCCTACTCCCACCTTGCTCAGCAAGAGAGCTCGTCACCCCAATCCCAGCTCTGAATCTTTATTACTCATCAGAACATGAAGAACTTTGACCTTAAACATCCAGCTGGAAACTCAGTACTGACAAATACTGGAAAAGCATCTTACACTTGTGGAGAAAAGCAGCATAGCAATGAAAAACACGCAAAAGAAGAGCAGAAAGGTGTTAGCTGTAGAAGAGGGACAGAAGCAGCTTGGAAGTTTTGGTGCCAGCATTAGAGCCTTTTTTCAGGATATTCCTGCTCACCGTATACTGAGCAGACTGCTGGGAAACAGCTCAATTGTACTGTCTTAAATTAATGCTACTACTGAAACTTTTAATTTGGGTGTTTCTTTGAGCTAGCCTGATTTGCAATCCCATTTTAATACTTGCCCAGATACTAGCAACTCTGGATTATGCCTGAGATTTATTTCAGTAAATGTCCAACACCACAAAGGTTGCACTGTTCTTCTAATGCCTGATGCTCCTCTGTTTCTGAAGCACTACATTTTCCAGCACATTTTTTTTTTTTTTAAAAAAAAAAGCAAGTTAATTTATTTTCCCTGCATTTTCCATATTTCAGATTATTAATTTCACTCTTCCTCAAATGCTCACAGACAGTTCTGTACATTACACTAGCTTACACTGTTAGCCAATAACGAAAGACACACTGTCCCATTTGAATTCCTCTTCTAGAAACCACAGCACATCTGACTTCTCAGCAACACCAGCCTCAATACAGCATCAGAAGTGAAACTGCATCACAACACATTTAGAAATAGTTCCTTATAAACCACCTCCACTCGTTTAATGTGAATGTTCTTCACATTTGCACATGAAGTATACTTAAGAGGAAGGCTGAGGGGACAGAGAGCCAAGCAGCAGACTGACACACAACACAAGCTAGGGCTTGAGATGGCAGTTACTCCTGAGGGCTTGCTCCAAGGCTTGGCTGGCTCACAGGACTGAACCATGTACCAAAACAGCCTCCTCCATGCTGCAGCCTCACATCAAAACAGCGGTAGGTCAATCTGGGTGCCATCAGGTTTGTTAGCTTCACAAGCAGAAGATGAGACTCAGACAGAGACATCAGGGCCGTGAAAGCTGGCACCACCTTAACTTCACCACTGTGCAGGATCTCATGGCTATCCGCAGTCCATTATGGCAGCTGAGACCCTACATTTTGACCAACACCAGGTCAAAACTAATTCAAGTCAAACACATCTACCCACACACTAATTGCCACAATTACTATATTGTTGAACTAATCACCAAACATATCCTCTCATGATTAGGACTACAATGGTATTCACAGTTTGTATAGATGATCTTTGATACAAATTGCTCTTACTCATTAGCATGCAGTCTAGAAATATAGAAAAATGCCACAGCTATACTTCCTAACTATATTATATAAATTGCATCTACAAAGCTAGATCTGGAGTTACAGGTTTTCAATAAAGATAGCTAGACTTCCCATTGGGAGCATACTAGTATGAAGCTAATGAAATAAAACAAATAGCTTTGATGTCCATCTTTCAAATTTGAGTTACATTGCTTTACCCGTATACATTTAAAAGAAAAAACAACCAAACCGTAAGACATTAAAATAGAAAAAAAAACGGATTCTCCTATTAATTCCTTATTTTGTCTGGTGTAATTCCAGCTTCTAGAATACATAAATACTCTAAATGCAGAAAACATATTTAGAGTTACAATAATAACTGTTCTAAAATAGCCTGCTTAATGGGCAAACCAGAAAAAACATTAGTTAAGCCACCTGACCTACTCATTACCATAAGGACAGTTAAATCACTTTATTTTCTGAACCAGAGGAACTCTTTATTATTGTGATTATCATTATTGAACTATCAAGAACCACCATAAAAATCAAAACGTAACCAAACGGATTTCTTAGTGATCTGTATTACATAAGTTCTTAACTGATATAAAGCAAACCAACACCATTCATAGACACAAACCACTTTGTACGTAATGTGGGCATGAACTTATAACCATCACTACTCCACCTTAAACAGTTAGCTGTCTATCCAGTACTGTTGAGGGCATATGCGCTCCTGGACAGTATTTTCCTGGGAGTTTTGTGACAAATAATACAGGACCATATTGTGATAACTGGATTTAACTATTTTCTACTTTCTGTCATCTTTTCAATATTATCTGTGGTCCTAAATAGGGTAACGGTCTGGCTCCAAACTGATTATTCAGCTTTTTCTATTATCTACAAACTTCAGTAGTAAATGTACACAAAATAATTCAATACTGACAGTGAGTTTCTGTAATTATTATAGTTACTAAACAAAACAAAGATAATTAAAATGTATATATTGAAAAAATAAATCAAAATACTTTAGTGCTTAATAATTATATAATCTTCAGGAGATTCAAAGTACTCAACTACAACTTGAAAGAACAGCACTCCTCTACCATCTAGGTACTATGTTCAGAAATAGAGTCCCAAACCTGATACAACCCGCTATTTGCATCCAAGAGCAATCTCATGGCCATTTCAGTACGTAATTGAAACCCAGATGCTAAATCTGTATCAACACACTCCTAATACCATATTTGAGTTAATGCAGAGTTCCCAATACAAATCATACTGTTGTTCAGCCTACTTGAAGTTCACCGGGACAGTACATCCACAAGAGCGCCCTTCATGTGGTTTATGCAGAGCCAAATGGCCAAATGCAGGTGGGAATATCCTCACTGATTGCCTGCCCAAGCCCTACCTCATCAAAATCTTATGGTCTTCCTTAAGAGTCTAGGAAGTTTCTGAGCTAAGTTGCACAAATGAATTGGTGTCTGACTTAAGAAAAAGAATCTTAAAAGAACATTGAAGCTGAAAAACAAGCCAGATCTTAGAAAACATAAACTCATCAGAGTTCAAGACTGAATTTCTAACAAAAATGCCTAAGAAAACCAAAATCTATGGGAAAGCATCTAGATACACTTTTACTGTGCCATTAGCTCTCAGGCTCCTCTGCAGCAGGATAGCCGCTCTCCCAAGGCCTCCAGCTCTAACACAACAGAGTCCTGGAAAATGCCAAAGGCTTTAGACATATTTTCCAAAGTTTTCTGTATTGAATTTTTATTTTATGAAGTTCAGCCTTCCTATTTAATTTCAAGCCACTCCAAAGTTGTCGAGAAGAGGATTTATGTGTGTTAAAAAAAAAAAAATCCTTTTTTTTTCCCCCTCCAAGTTTCATGGTACATCTGCTTAACCTTAAATCCAAATTAACAAAAGGGTTTGAGGGGTTTTAGTCTGAAAATGTTCCATGACAAACTTATCAAAAAACAAACACTTCAGACAGTTACAGAACAGGGGCTTCTAGTTTTCACACATACAATTCAATCATCTTTAAGGAAAATTAGAAGCCATATAAGAGAATGAAAATGTGACCATATGCCAATTCTTTAATCTTAAAAGACCATAGCTGCGACCCCAAAGCACATGCTATGATGTAATCTACCCTACACACTCAGCCCAGAGGGCCCAATTCTGCTTCCATTAAGGCAACGAGAAGCTTGTATTGACTCCAATAGAAGCAAGCTGCTCCACAGGCAGCTCCCAGCCAAGGATGGCAGCATTTAGTTGGTCTCAATCAAACCGCCAATTCTGAACCACAGAAAATATTTTGTGATCAAACAAAACATCACCATCACTTCAAGAATTAGTGAGGAGATAGGAGAGACTCTCCTGAAACACTGGTCTGCGCTTAATATCAGAGACCCCTAAAGCACACTCATTTTAGATGAGCCTTACTTTTTATTTCCCCCTTAGTCCCCAGTAGATCTCAAAACCTTGAGGCCATTTTTCTGCTTCACCATAAAGAACAAGCAGTGACTCCTGTGCAAGGTTACAGGATTTAAAGAGAGAAATAAATAGGATCCAAAGAAAATTTCCAAACAGATATCCTGCTGAAGGCCTCAATAGAAAACATTTGTTATGAAGTAATAAGAATTTACATAATTTTGGGGAATAGCTTTTTTCAAAGTAATTCTCTTTTTCACCTGCTTAGGACTTGACCATGTATGGCTTTAGTTAAGTTTTGTTGATGGCGGCTCATGTTTAACCAACTGTTTTTAATTTACAAATTAAACTTGTCAGAAGTAGAAATCCTTCCCTTGGAACCCTTCCAATATGTCAAGAATTAATTCTAATGAAAACGGCATTGCCTAAATGCAGGATGGCCAGTTACTTACTTTATTTACACAAAGTCCTTCTCAGTTTCTTTGATAAAAGCAGCTAAATCTTTTTCCTCTTTCATGTTTTGTCAGCACTTGATTCCTTTTGTCCCCTGGCTATTTGCCTAGCTGTGGACAATAAGGCAGGAAGAATAGAAGCAGATTGTTGGAATGGCCCTCAATAAACCTAATTATGACATGTTGACTGCACTCACCATGACATATTCAGGAGATCCAGGCTTATTCAATTACCCTTGCCAGGTTTCTCTTTCAGACCTAAAGTTATCCTTTGACTGTTTGTATTTCTGAACAGTATTCATGTTCATTGTGAAAGAAAATCCCCTGGACTTTGAGGGGTTTCTAAGTTGATGCTGTTATTGTAGCTAATTTTTATTAACTGAATGATAACATGATAAAGAAATAGACTTTTGTTATGTAATAAGAACAAATCAGTGTGTGCTTAAAGTTACACCTTTCTTTCCTTCCTTCCCTCCCCTCCCTCTGTGGAAGACTGACAGCACCATAACTGGAGTTAATAAACAAAACCATTTTCTCAACCTGTATTTAAATTTCAATGAAACCAAATAGAACCTCACTGAAAACTTTTGACAGCTGCAGAAATCTTCCTAAAGCAAAAATTGCAGCATCCTCCTTCCCACAAACCTCTTTATCCTCAACATCCAACTGCAGCTGTGGTGCACAGCACTGTCAGCACCAACGACCATCTTTCCACCTATCCTTGCACATCAATAGCTATTTCTATATCTGTTTGAAGCAGCATAGACAAGATTTTTAATTACAAGCCAGACTATATGTTGGGAGAGCAGTTTATTCCATGGAAAACCCATTCAGGAACCATGCCAACAGTTTCTGCAAGGGCACTTCAGAGAAGCTATGTGTCAAGTGGACAAAGGAATAAAAAAATGAAGGAATGCAGCCCCGATCAAACTCAGCTTATACTTCAAACAGCTCCCAAAGAATTAATATTCATGTCTCTATTTCAAAACACTGCTCACTTATAATAAACTGGTTTGCTGGTATGTTGTCTGCTATTTCCCTGAGCAGTTCCTGTGATTTTAAATTAATGGAAAGTCGGCAAAACAAATTGGAAAAAAAAAAAAAATAAGCTTTAAAGATATTGCATGGATCACCTTTTTTTAAGCTAAGTGACAGACCAGATTTACTCATTACTGACACTTCACAGCTGAGGAAACATATTTTGCCCTATTAAAAATGAGTACTTCTACTGTTTGCTGTAACAGCCTCCACTGTTTCAGGACTGCCCCAGCCAGTGAAGTCAGAGCTGAGTCTTTCCCACCAGCTTTGGTGCCTGCTATCACTGTATGATGCTCTGCACAGAAACACTGCAGGAAACCACCACCACCACAAAAACTGCTTCCTTACTTCAACAACAGGCTGTCAGCTTCCCTGCATCCCACAGGCTAACCAGTGTGTGTAAACCAGAGTCTGAGGAAAAAGGAAAAATGTGAAAATATTGTTTCTGACATTTCTTCACATGCAGACCTCTGAAGGACACTTTTTGGAGTGAGAAATTCTGGTCCCCAGAGAAGTCCAGTATCTCAGCATTTGTTTTCCTTCTGGCTAAGAACAGAAATCTGAACATGCCTCAACAGCAGAAAACTGCAGAAGAAAAATCTTTTCACATACATTTGCTTTGTCTCAAATGCAACAACAACAAAAAAATATATAAAATCATTAGGCCTTTAATCTTCATATTCTAACAGGAAGAGCTTAAAAATTAGAAACAATTTTTTAAACCTCAAATCTAAATATTTGGTTTTTAAAATGCTGAAATGAGTGATTTTATGTAGCCCAAATTTTTCCTTCTTTTCATTTACTTCAGAACAAAATGCTGCTGTAATTGCCATGACCTGATGGGAGTTTCATGCTCAATGTACTTGTATCTTTCCAGAATTAAACAGTTCAGATGTCTCCTGATCAGCGCAACCTCTAAATAGTATTTAGAAAGACAACAGCACAAAGTATTTCAAAGGACATCAACAGTGCTCCAATGGAGAGATGCCCAAAGTGTCTTGGATATAGCCTCATTTATTAAATTATCCGTCCCATAGAACACATACATATGTTTGGGTTTTGTTTGAAACTTGGGGTCTGTGGTGGGTTCTTATTTCGTGTTTGTTGGGTTTTAGGGTTCATTTTGTTGTTGTTGTTTTGTTTTACTTTGGGTTTTTTGGGCAGGAGTGTTTAGTTCTGGTTTTGCTTTTTTTAAAATTGGAGACTTTAATGGGTGTTGACAGTGAGCCCTCTGAGCAGCAAAAGAAACTTAATACGCATAAAACCCCTCTGTTGGCATCCACTTACAAACAAAAGCAGGTACAACTTTGTTTAAATTGTTTAATACACTTCTATTGTAACAAGTACATGATTTACTTCTGGCTGCACAAGCAATGTGTCTGGTCAAACTCAACTCTGCCCCAGTACTGCCTCAGCAACTCCATAGTTTGCATGTATCTGCTGTGTATATCTGTAACTCTTGTGTGTGCAGAACATGACACACACCCAACAAGCAGAAGTTACAGAGCACCATCCTTAAGATCTGTAAGGCTTTCTAAGAATACATTTAGGGCACTAATACCAGATAAACACATACATCAGACTGAAGTGTGCTTTGCCACCATATTACACAAGATGTATTAAAAGTGAACAGAAATCTCAATACATGGCCTTATTCATTTCATAACTTGTTTTATACAATTAAGGATCCACTATAAACATCAACTATATCCCCAAAGGAATATTAAAAAATAACTACACCTTACTACACAAATAGTCCTATAGCTGGCAGTACATCCTGCAAGCCCCTGCTTGGGAAAAAGTCTTCAGTTGTTTGAACTGTACAATTATCCATGAAGCCAGAGTTAGATCTCTGTTACACTGCTGGAAATCAAAGGACTTCAACAGGGGCACGACTCTGATCTGATGCCAGTAGGCATCAAAATTTATGCCAGACCAAAATCTGGTTTTAAAACATATACTGTATTAGGGCATTAATTCCTGCCAGCTTATTGGAACATCTGTGTGGAAGTACAAATTTATAATGCCTCAGTCCATTATTTCATATTTCACAAGAGTAATTATATCAAGTCAGTATCTCAAATTATGCTGGTTTCCCCTTTGTAGCCTGTCAAAACATTAAGAAATGTTCTCTAATATTTGAATCAGAAATATACAGGAAAAAGGAGATGATGGTGGCTGAATTTAAGTGAACTGAATCTGATGCTGAGCTCCTTACAGCACTTTCTTCTCCATGCAATTAGCGGCAGAAACAGATAAACACCCAAATATATCCTGGATATTCGTGTAATAGAAACTCGCCTGTGGCACATACTCCGTGAGTGACAAATGCCCCAGGAAAAGTGGTAGCTAAATAAGAATTCCTCTTGGTCTTCAACTTTCCCCTATTTCAATCTCTGAAAAATTGACAGTGGTTTAAATTACAAGAAGGAATAGGGTATAAATAATACCCTGAATTTATCTAGTACTTTCCACTAGGGACATCAAAAGACATTTACTTATTTCTATAAAAGTAAGTACTTTGAAGATGAGAAAACAGAGACATGATCATGGTAGAAAATGTTATAGTCAAGCTGCAAGAGTCTAAAAACTCTCCAGGCAAGTGGGAACCAAATTCTCTCATTTCCCAAATATGTTTCAAACTCTGTAAAACTGATGCAAAACAAGGACTATTACCCAAGCTCATTAATGGTCTGTCAGACCACAACAGCACCGGAATCCAAAATGCTCCTCTCTACTTTTGAAAAACTAAATCCCCACTGACAACAGTCACCGAATTCAAGCCTGCTGTCTCATTTTCAGCTCTAAATCCTATTTATTCTTTCACCATTTTCCCCATAATGGAAGATACAAATAATTGTAACAGTCTGTTCACAGACTCCACTTTCAGAGAGTTGGATGGCATCGCGTCATGCCAAAAGGCAAAACATGAATAAGTTGTGGTATTGTGTGTTCGAAAACTATTATAAAACAGCAGCCATTCAGATGACCGTTTTCCACAGCTGCATGTATCTTTGTTCTGTGCTGCCTGATGATCCCCTTTGCTTTCCTAAATGCAGCCCTCTCAGCAGCAAAGTTGAACTCATCTGAAATCCTCAGTGCAGTGGTCACCATCTTTTTTTTTCCTTGTAGGGAAGTGTTCTTCAATAGGTGTGCAGTCACATAGCAAATTTAAGCAAATTTTCTCAGTTACTTTCCACTGATAGCTTCAAAGCAGTCCGTAACCATGTAATGCACCCCTAGCAGATATAACTGCAACTGCTGCTGTTATGGGCAAATCATTTATTTTCAACCTAACCCTCACAGAAACCCCATTTCCCTCAGACACCCTGACTGAAGCCAGGGATGCCTGAGTATGTATGACAGGCTTGAGCCAAAAGACAGAGCATGCAAAATCTTCCACATCATCCCAGAGTCTTGCTTTCTACTCTTGAACCCATCAACTCAAACACAATATGAAACAGAGTTACTGAAACATGTTATTGCCAGCTTGTTCATAATTGCTGGTTCTTCTTCCCTGCTGAACGCATAGCTAGCTGAATGAGGGATGTCATGAAGAAGGACTCAAATTGTAAGTCTGGCACAGCTAGACAATCAGGATAAGAACACAGAGCAAGCACACAAACCACCACTGATCTCCTTTTGAAGGACTGAAGTCCAAACACAGGCTAGCTCCAAACATGCTTTGAGAACAGCCCACCCAAGCCTTCGCTGATGCTCAGAAGCTACATGTTTCATGAGAAAGGTAACCCAGCACTCCTCTCCCGCAGCTTTGCTGAATGACTGGCCTCATGATAGTGCAAGCTGTGGGATGGCACATGCTGATGCTCACATACCACCCCTGGATGTGGGCTGGCAGAGGGCTTGTTCTCTTGCCTGTACAAGCATTTCTTGAGTACTAGAGCAAAAATGCTGCAGTATTTCTTCTGTTCCAAAAGGTGACTGTCTTTTGCTATCCCACTTCCCAGAAAGCGAATAGCCTTGCGTGCATCAGCAGGAAGGTCGACATAGTTTAGGCTTGTGTCATGGACAACTCTGCTTTGTGGTACTGGAAAATAAGAGCTGCTTTCTCCACTAGAGATCCTCTGGTTTCTGGGTTGTGCCCCTGCCTTCGACAAAGGATGATCTGATACAGTCTGATAAAGTAGCAGCCCTTTTTTTTTGTTTGCATGTCTCTAGAACACAGCTTTACAGGTAACACCAAAACTGCTGCTTAAATCCCATTTCAACCTAGATAAAAGACTCCAGACTGCTGTATTTAACATCCTGTAAAGAAATTCCTAGGTAAAAAAAAAATAAAATAAAGCGTTTAAAATTCACAAAAAGAAATGATGAAGTATCAGGGCTATTTCCTGATCTAAAAGGCAATTTATAGTGTATAAATAATGAGTATTTTTTTGAGGCAGAGAAGTAGATCTTCCCCAGGAACACAATTAGAAAACAGTTTCTCCTTTCATTTGATACCTTCCCAGCAAGACAGAAGTGGAATTTCTGAGACCTCTTTATGCATAAGCAACAAATGACTCATGAGATGTGATGAGCTGGGACCTTCCAAAAAGGCACATCAGCTGGAGACAAGAGATAGTTCAGGCTAGGCGCCTCAGTTTGCACATGATCTATTGCCTTCTTTGCTACAGGAGAGACAATTCCCAGCATAAACAGTTCTCCCCATCTTACCTCAAGAAAAACCTGTCAGGAAAGAAAGAGCCTAGCAAGTTTTCACTTTGGCCTTTGAAGCTCTTCCTTGGCTGACTGATGCTCGCCCATACATAACTAGAAGAAAAGACTTCCATTGTGCTGCTTTTCACACCAAGCATATTATTCTCCAGACAAAAAGCTTTCGAGTCTAACTTTTAAACACACCTCTCTTTAGGGTGTACTGTTTCTAAGCCATAAAATCTTTTTTTGTTCATTAAAAAAAGAAAAAGAAATAGGCAGCTTTTCCCCCCTCAGGCAATCTGCTCTTCTTGGTAGGTTTTTTTATTACGTTTTGCAAACGGATGCCACAGATGCATGGCAGTTAGCAACAGAACAGCCAGTTCTCATCCTTAGAAATACAGTATTTTTCCGCAGCATAGTCTCCAGTGGCTTATCCAGCACAGCTTTAAACATGAAATACAACCATTATAGGAACTCCCTGTTTTTAGACAAGAGCTGGTGAATAATCACACTCCCTGAAAACACCTCCAACATCTGGCAACTTGCTGCTATTTGCAGGGTCTATGCCCTGGGTCAGGGCAGGGATGCAGGAGCAGGGCAGGGGGTTAAGCAATGAACATGCTCAGCACCTGCTTGCTCTCTGCCTGATTCTAATCAGCATTCTCCTCTCATGCCCAGGAATGCTAGAATTCCCCAGTTTCCTAAATGAAAAGAAAGCAAAAAACTTTCTCCCTCAAGGAAAGGATAGGATGGAGGGAAACCCTCTTAAGTTTAGGGTCTGACCAAATTTTGTTAAAGACAATGCAGGTCTTGTTGTTAAATTCAGCAGGCTTTTTTGACGTTTATGGGAAATCTCACATGCTTGATGCTATTAGAGGAATTAATGATGTTAAAGAACAAATTAAAACCACAAATCAAATCCCATGACTTCATGGCTTAAAAACCTGCCTGTGACAATGCCTCAAATCTCTAGAGATCAGCAAAAACTCTTTGTATCAGCAACTCTAAAAATCAGATCTTGCCTTACTGCAAATTGTACTGCACTTGCACATCCAAAAACTTTTCTTAAGACTTGTTGACACATTCAAGCCAGGGTATCCAACTGGACCTGGATCCGCAGTTTTTAGGCTCATATCTTTATGTCCAAGTCACTAGACTACTTCTCTCTGTCAGGTAAAACGTTTATTAAAAAAAATAAATACAGATTTAATTAAAAAAGAAAAAAAAAGTTTCAAACCAAAGCCAAAGAGTGCATCTCTAATCAGTCTGTGTAACACGAAATCCTACCACTGAAATGCATCCTGTTGCATAAAGATTTTGAAAGCTACAGTTTTGAACTATAAATGATAACAATATATACCAAAAAAGTTTAAATCATGCGGTTTGTCTCCTCTGTTTTTCTGCTCTGTTTGTAATTCTATTGAAAAGTACAATAGTAAAGAGAAGAAATCCAATTTAAAAGGAATAAAATGTTTTAAGCAGCCATCCAGAAGTTATGATACGTTCTTAGAGACTGTAACAGCAACACCCAGTTCTAGAGAACAGTGAAAGACCTGCGTGCCCAGTCACAACCACATAAATTTCAAGCATCAAGTATTTGCTTAGAACCAAATATTATTTGCATATATTATTGAACAGATTTTCCACACCACATATTTAAGAAAATTGCAGGCTATTCATGGGAAACCCAGCTAAACCAGCATGAAGTATGTATCATTAGTTGCTGTACTCCATAAAACACATTGTGGCTCAGAGCCTCAGTGTATATTCAAGCAACACTTCTGAATTCATGAACTTAATCCCAGATCACGCTCATTATTGTTGATTTACTTTTACTGTAAATAACAGTAATAAAAGCATTAGAAATAAAAATCCTGAACCTTGATCTACTTCATAGAAATGCACTCACCAGTTCTGAGCCAGGGGTTGCAGCATCACTATGTTCACTTAAGTGCTCTGCACCACAGGCCACTGGACCAAAGAGCACTCACTGGCCCCTCTACAAAGAGCCTAGTGTTCTACACTCTACAACCCCAAAGGCTGGATGCTCAACTGCTCTGCCAAAGACAAGCTGCAATCCTTTCTATCCACAAAGTGCTCCTTCTGGATTTCAGATTTCAGCCAATGAGCTACGGCAGCTGAACCTATATAGCACTTTTGATTTCTGGATCCCAGACACTGGGAAATATCCTTGAGGGAGGAAAATACAATTTCCAACTGATTTCTAAAAAAAAAAATCCACATGAAGAAACAAAGAGAAGAATTAGCCCAACAGGAGCAGCTAATGCAGGCAAATCTCCTATACTCCAGCCCCTTCTCCACTGCACACACTGCCATGATGCACACCAAAAGGAGACAATAAGAGAAGAGCGCAGAAAGCAAAATACAACAGCTTCTTTTAGCTCTTGGGGATCATGGCTCAGAGGCAGAGACCAGTAACTGAGGAGGGGGGCGTGAGCAGTCCCATCTCAGCTGACTCAAGACACAGGCAACTCAGAAACACTGAGAAACAGGCACTGGGAAGCACAGAGCAGATTAGACCAACTCAAACCAGTCCTTTTCCAAAACAAACCAAACTCTTCGAACATTAATTCTGCTATGACTACTTTTTTTCTCTTGTTTGTATTAGGGGTATCACTTACTTACAATCACATTGGTCACCAAAATCACTCTTCGCTGCTCAAAGAGGGCATTAAAAAATGTCATCCCATTCAAAAGATGCAGAACTACACTCATCACAGCCCCATCAAAAGATTATTAAAGCCTATGGAAAGATGCCTTCAGTGGCCCGTTTCTCACAGCTGTGGGAACTTGAGCTGCAAACCAGCACCAGCTGTTCAAGTGGGAGGAAGCCATTTACCCCAAATCACTGGGACTTGTGGCATCTACTCAAAGAGCTGAACATCATCAAGTGCAAAAACCACCTATAAAGCACAACTGCAATCACCACATCTTCACCTAGAGAACACAACACTCCTGTGGAAGCTTTAAATTTCACATTAAATAAAATGAATAAAGAGTACTTACAAACCTCCCGAAGAGAAAGGCAGAGCTAAGAGCTCCCAAATTGGAAACAAACTCACATCAACTCCTAGCTGGGCTGGGAACCACCCCTTAACTTAAAGGTTCTGCACCCAGCCCTGAATATTGAGGATTCTCCTCAGTGCCTGGAACTCAGAGAAGCACAATGAGTCTTTCAACCAAAGCATCCTGCCCTGCAAAACTGGTTCAAGCTACCCCAAGGGCATACCACCCCTCAAAAGCCCTGAGGCTAAAACGTGAACAGTAACACAGCAGTAAAACAAAGGGCATCCAAAAGACTTCACCCTGCCATCCCAGGAAACCTGCTGTGCTGTATGCTCTCCCCAGGATAGCCAGTGGCCAAAAAATAAGTTCCAGGTGGCCTATTTCTTTCATAGACTGACTTTTCTGGATGATAACACTCAAGATTGAAAACAGATGAGTTGCTGCTCCACTCTTTGATCACCTGGAGGATCTTCTCTCTCCCCCCGTTAATTTTCATTTATAACTTCCATTATCAGGATTCACATACTAGATGTATTTAGGATTCTTTTAATACTCACTCTAATACTCAGATTAAGAGAAAATATTTGTCATCAATCATCCGTCTTTTCAATTGCCAAGACAGGAGAAGTATAGTAACTTTCTTTGAATCCTAGCTTGTTTTAAGTTCTTCTGTGGCAAAGTGGCTTCTAAGAGCTTGGAAAAAACTCCTCTTTATGCCTGTAATAGCGTACGGTTTGGCAGCCATTTGAATTAGAGCTCCCGATTTCTTTCCCAAAGTNTTTGAATCCTAGCTTGTTTTAAGTTCTTCTGTGGCAAAGTGGCTTCTAAGAGCTTGGAAAAAACTCCTCTTTATGCCTGTAATAGCGTACGGTTTGGCAGCCATTTGAATTAGAGCTCCCGATTTCTTTCCCAAAGTTTCATTTGCTGTGTTGATTAGGATCAAAAGTCAAGGGGAGGAATGCAGTTGGGGAGGACAGAGCACGCCTCCCGTTGTGGTACCGTTCAGCCAGGGAGGAGCTGGAAATCATACGGAGCAAGCAGCGCTCTGCCTCTCATCCTGACGGGACTGATGGAGCAGATCGGTTACAGAGCTTCTTGCAGCAGAGCACCAGTGCCTTTTTTTTTGCTAAACTGTGTATTAGAAAGATTTTAAGTGTAGTTCTCTAAAACAGCTCTTTTTAATTTGCTCTGCTTGTAACATTTTACTTTAACCATGCTTACTTGCCATGTCAGACCTCTTATTTACCAGCGAAAATAGATGTCTAGCACTGTAAAGTCTTGCTGAGTCTGAGACAGCAAATGAGTTCACACAAAACTGAAACATAATTAAACTTTCATACTGGGGCCAAATTCAACCCTAAGGAACTCGCACAGCCCTGCGCAGGGCCCTGAGCAGGGGATTGTTCAGACGCAAATGACCGTACAATTTGTCTCAAGACCATTTTAAATATAGATGGAGAAGGAAATAATAAAGAAATAAACAAAATGTCTGCTGCATGCGGCCATTTTGCATTTTTACCAGGGGAACTGAGCATCCCGAGAGCCTGCAATACTTTTCATTGCTTGAGTCGCCACTGGGCACCAGCTCAGAGCAGGCTGGACCCGTTCATCTGCCCCAGCACGCAGAACATGCAGTTCATGCCAGTCTCAAGGCAGTTCAGAAGAGGTAGACAAGCAGTTAGTTTTAAGGGCTTTTCAAAGGTAGCACTGCATTTGTTAGAAAACAAACTGTGGGTGCTCAAGAAACAGGCATTTGTGTGGTTTTCTCTCTAGCTGCCAAATATTTGAGCATTTTTGCTTGGTCCTGTTGGTTTAAAAGGGAGCAGGTCCAATCAATTGTGCAAAGCCAGGGATGAACCCGGAGGGCTTTTTCCTAACTGCAACATCCATTGTACAGTCTTTTAAATAGATTCCAAAATGGTTTTTTTTTTCTGTTATGTTCCAGTTCCACAGATGGTATCAAAGAACACAGTTAAGCTATATACCATACACGGACAACTACCATGGGCAGCAAGAGAGGTTAGAGCATACAGTGTCTCTCTGTGCACTACATGTATTAAAAGAGGTACAGAAAAATGTGTCAATCTCCCTCTGTCCAGAGTACTGCACCATAAAAGTTTGATGACTACTCACTTAAAACATCACTCCTTCTGTAAGCAGTCCTTACCCAGATAGGTTTTCTGGCTTTGGACTATTAGAAGTGGGCAGATAAATTTGCAGGATGGCAGTTACGTGAAACTACCCCTGCTTACATGGAAATACTGATGATCTAATTCAGCGTTTCTCACATACCTGTGTCAGTCCCCCAGCTGCAGTGGAGTTAATCTTGATTCATAATTTGGTAAATGGAGTTCCTGAGGTTTGTGGGACTGTTTTGTGGGGTTTGTTTTCATTTGGGGCTTTTGAGGGAGGTTGTTTTGTTTTGTTTTTTTTCCCCCAAATCCATACTTTGCAGGATTTCATTGTGGAAATGGGAAAGCAGTGCTTTTCACTTTCCATTCTCACATTTCTTTAGCTAAACATTTGCCACTACCCTTTTTCCTGTCAAAATGCTTTCTTTCTGAAAACAACTTCATTGGCTGCTACTGAAACCAGTGGAAACCTGACTTCCAGCTACTACTTCTGTGCAGGTTTCTCCTTGCCACTCAGCCTGACAGAAGGAGCTGGGTAGGTGTCCGAGTGTTCACTGGGAAAATGATCCCCCCAGCTCACACTCCAACCCCTCAGCACCTCACACCAGATCAAACAACCAACCCTACACTTCCACATCACCTTCAGCAAAAAAGGATTTTCTGTGGAAGCATTCCCTGCAACTCCATTAGCCTGGTTTTTATAAAACCTGTCTGTATTCATCTCCACCTTTCTCTGAGCCAGTTAAAGACATAGAGATGGAAAGTAGTTTTAAGTCCAATTTGCTTATGCTGAGTGGTGCTACT
>NDXB01016781.1:0-13681 GCA_002631895.1 Agapornis roseicollis
CCTTTTTCTCCTCTCTACCCCATAGCAGACTTCTGATTTGTTCAGAGAGAAGCCTAGCCAGCATTGCACATACCCTGCCAGACTTTCTGATCTGTGTAGTTCCTGCTACACAGCATGCTTGAGACATAGCAGAAGGTAGTTTACTACCTTCACTGTTACCCTTGTGAAGTAGAAGAATGATAAATTCTTGGGTTTGATTATAGAGTCTCATGCATCACTGGATGGCTTTCCAGGCTTCCTTCAAGGAAAAGTCAGGAGGTTTTGGCACAATTTTTTTTCCTAATAGCAAAGTAGTTATCAATATTACAGTTATTGGAAGAATACTCTAATACCTATATTGCTTTTCTTCCTGCAAATATCTTTTAAAACAAAACCATTTTGCTGCCTTTTCTCCTACCCTGATCTCTGCTCTTTGATAGGTAAGGCCTTCCCTGGCCTTCACACATGGCTCTTTTGTTGTTGCTAACCTGTATGTTTTGCTGCCCTACAAGCTTCATCTTTTATCACCTTTTCACAGGAGTGATGCATCTGGATGTGGATTCTCTTGCAGCTTCATGTAAAAAAGAACTGCATCTTCCAGCCATGAGACTTGGCGGTTTTTAAACACAAAATACTTTCCTCTTTGGTGCTAGAGTTTGGTGGGGTTTTTTTTCTGGCATTCAAAGTTGGATTTGGTTTAAGGAAACTCAGGACAGTAACTCTAGAAGGCACCATTCAGGTCATACAAAGAGAAGATTGGTTTGAGTCTCACAGTCCCAAGGATGCTGCTTCTACCTGTTGGTCAGTGTGGCACAGAAAACAGCTCTGGTGAATGTTTAGTCATGACCAGTTTGAGCACAAGGCTTTCAAATCCAAGGAATTTTAGCCAACATTGTAATCTGATGATAATCTTATCAGTTTGTTTAGGAATGTTCCTGTTCCTATTTCTTTACCTGAGTTAATACCTGGAAAACTGCCACAGAACAGATCCCTTTATGTAGTTTCTCTAGCTTGCTTTATGGTTTGTGACCAAAGATAGTGCTAGCATCAAGATGTGTTTACTACATCTTCCATCTGACTGCCTAATGGATCTCAAGGCCAAATTTAGACTAATCTGGCATCTTTTGCACTTAACAACTCCATGTTTGCTGTTTTTTTTTCTGTAGTTATCTTCTAGAGAATTGCAGAAGATGATTTTTGTTCACTGAGAATTGATGCTAAGCAGACTGCCACCCTTCTGCTCCTCTTTTCCAGTGTTTTTGGAGACAGGAATGGCATTTGTCCTTTTTTGGCTTTCTGATCCTTTGCTGGGCCTCTATAAACCTCCCTGATCCTGGTCAGTATTGTCAGTACTTTAAGAATTGCTCTTCAGATGGAATTTGAATTAATTTTTTGTGGAAATCTTCTTCTTTCTGTATTCAAGCACCTAGTCACTCCCAGTGTTATTGTGCTGCTCATATTAATGACAGGCCATGTTTCATATGTTTTAATGAAGCTGACTGTGAGAAAGGCAGAAGGGTTGTTTTAGAGGAGATTATTCAAGTGGGGTTTTTTGCCCAGAATACAAATTTAGTCTTGATAATTTTGAGCTATAGTTACCGTATGAGTTCTGGAGAAAGGCAAAAACCTGAAGTTACCAGGCCCTAATCCTTACCTACATTTTCAAAGGTTATAGGTAAAACTCCAGTGGGAGGGAGAACTCAGTTTTTATCATCATTCAGATGTGTTATGAATGAAATGCAAACAATTTAAAAGTGTTCCTATCTTGTACTTGTTGCTGTCGCTTTTGTTACCCAGTAATGAAATGAGCCCCCAGATGCCTGTAACAAGCTGCACACGTACACTGGTTACTGCAGCAGGTCGAGGCAGTTGTGTACTGAGATTGACTGATGAGCAGACAGGTTTCACAGTGCCTGCCTTGGATTTGGGTTTGTGACTGTCCCCATTGTAGCATCTCTCTTTTTTTTATCCAGTCAGCATAAAGTTTGAAAGTAGTAAAGTGCTGAGGAAAAAAAACTGGAAATGTAAATAACCTGTTAGATGGTTGTTCCCTGGTGCACAGTATGGGGTGGTTCATCATGTTGTAAACTACGCGACCTTTAGGAAAGGTCTAAGTGACTTGAGAAGCGCTTTCCAAATACGAGTGGCCTCTGTTGTGAATTCATTGGTAGCTTTTTCTGATTTTTATTTCCTGTTTTCCTGAATTTGAACTTTTTTAGCTGCAGTTGTTGTTGGGCACAAATACTAAAAGTTATTTAGTTACCTGACTTTTCTCAAAACCAGCTGCAGTTAGAAAAAGTTCCAGCCTTTGGATTAAAGCTCTTGTGTCTCCTCTCCAGGTTGGAATGGAAGTCTATGATTCTCTGATTCTTTCCTAATCAGTCATTTGTTATTATTTTAATCACTAATTTCTTTTATGTTTAATCCTCTAGAAAAACTAGATCTGATCTTTCAGTAAAGCATTCAAAAGTTCTCTAGGCCAGAATGAACACGTTTTCAGAGCTAAAGGGAAGTTAGTATGCACTTTGAATATGGTTCTTGGGTCTTCACTGGGTTTGAGAGAACTCAGCTTTCCACACAGATTTATTAGATCTTCAACTGGTAGAGAAATTACTCATCTGCCTTGCTTAATGCCTTGTCTCTGGTGGATTCTGGACACTGCTGTAGCTGCACAGGAGAGAGCACCCACTGTAGACAGAAATGAAGGCTCTTTGAGGCGTGAACGGGCCCTATTCATTTCCTTAATGGACTTCTAACAATAAAGTCTGCCAAATGTAGATTGTTTTAGCAGGAAACACCCCTTTCTTCTGGCGTCTTGGCAGGGCTTGGGTAGAGTCCCACCATTCTTTACGCCACTGGCCCTTGCTTTCAGTCTCTTGGCTGAGCCTGCTTTTTCTCTTGAGAGACTTCTGGTTTTATTAACTTGCTTTTGTACAGTGAATTTAGTGAAAGATGCAACTCTGGCAGTTCTGGATGTTGAAGGTCTGTGTAAATCTCTGCAGTACGTATGTTGGACAAACATTGTGAATTGCACAGTCTGTAGTGGATCACCTCTGTCTCTACACTGCAGACGGGGGGTCTTGTTTCACACTGTTTCACTGGCAGCTAGAATTTCCATTTCCAAATCCAGCAAGTGCTATTCTAGACGTTAACAGTTCCTTTTTCCATGACACAAGTTGTGGTTTTGCTGGGACTCTAGGTTAGATGAACAGACACTTTGTGGAGTTGACTCAAATTACAGGAGGATCAGAAGCTGAAGTGAAGAAACCCCCTTACCATGAAGTCAGTTAAGTCATATTTTACAGCATAGATCTTTTTGAGCTCTGCTGAGTTTGTAAGTAGTGAATTGAAATTGTTGTCCTTTTGGTTATATGAGCTGTGTCTATAACAATGGCATTCTTGGAGTCCCCAGCTCAGACAACTCACAGAGAAGATTTGATGCTTTCTGTTGTATCAGGCAAAGCTGTATATTCACTGGGCAGATTAAACACATATTTGCTTGTAGAGATAGCCACCTTGAAAGCAGGCTGAAGTTCTCACCATCAGGGAAAGAAAATAGAAACGTATTTGTATCTATGTGGACATACAAATGAACAATGAAGTATATATACTTTTCAGTTCCTTCATTCTTCTGCTGAAATGTGATGATTGCTACCAGAAATGAAATGTCTGCTTTTACTGTTAACTTGGAGTTCCTTGAATTACACTTCTTGGGGCTGGCAGAAGTCATGGAAACGTGAAGATTACCCCATTGCTTTGGTAATGTCTGCATGATATCTGACTGAAGAATGAGTGTTGGGTGGAGAGAGCACTAATAACCCTGTCCTTTAGCAGTGAGATTGCTAAATCTCATGTTTTGAGCTTATCCAACAGCAAGAACAGGTCTCTTCAGGAATTCTGCCTTAATCCTAGATCTCATGGGCATTCACTTCTCTGCTCACCAGCGTTGCTTTTTTACATTAACAGCCACAAAGAAATATGGGGAGGTACAAACTTCTGATGACAGAACCACTTTCTGCTATCATTCCTAAAGAGACATAGCTGCATTCTTATAGCCACATCAAAGTCTCTTTCAAAGGTGGTCTTTGACTTCTACTTGAATTGAGTTATCCATTTGCAAATATTTTTCTTGAAATCGCATACTTGCCAAGATGTGGGAAGACTTTACCTAATAGGAATCCATAGGGTGCTTTCCGTTTGCATGGAAGAACAAAACCATTTCAAACATTTCAAAGCCTCTTTGTTGCTTATGTAAGGGGAAGGAAGGGTCCAGTACCCTGAATTCCTGATTGAATTTCATTTTGCATCTCTGCTGGCAACAGATTAGCCTGTGCAATTTCTGTCAGCAGGAATGAGTGCACATTCTGCTCTTCATACATTTCCACTAAGGTTTTGGGGTTGTATTTTGGTTTTTTTGTTGTTTTTTTTGTTTTGTTTCGTTTTGTTCTGGTTTGTTGTTTTGGGGTTTTTCTTTTCTGGAAGATGTCCACATTTAAGATCATTGCAGAATGGAAGTAATGTTAGAACTTTGCATGTTCATCAAGCGTTAAGCCAGGTCAGAACAGCCAAAGGTTCAGTCACTCCCTTTAGAGGGACGTTGTTACAGTTGGCCATGCAGCATTGATTGTAACTCTCAAGTAGAATACTCACCAGTACTCAAGAGTATTACACATCTCTGGGATACCTGCAGTACCAACGCTTCCTTTTACACTGACATACTCCAAGGGGTGCATACAAACTGGGAGTTAGTCATTTGCCTGGTTTGCTGTGGCCCAGCCTGAGTAATACAGGTAAGTTAGCAAGAGAGATCTCATCTTTATAAGAGAGCAGCAAGCCTCACACACCAAGTAGGGAGGTTTCATTTGCCATTTCTGGACTCAAGGTGTGTAAGAAGCAGTTGCTGTGACTTGGCTGGCATGTGCTGTGCCTGTTCTAGTATTGCAGGTAATATGCTATAAACCTCTACATGATTTAAGTCTCAAACATGATAAGCATTAACTGTACTGCTATAAATCCTCCCCTGCGCTGCTTTTTGGTTCACATTCCTTAGACATTAGTGACTGAGGGACAGGCTTGTTTAAGCATTTATTGTACCTAGTGCCTGGAGATGCACATTAGGTATCAGTCCTACAAGAACTTCCTCTTATATAAGCAAAGAATCTGCTCTGTGTATAGAAAACTTCATCAATTTTAAATTCAGTCTGTTTGTTCAGTGGCAATACAGACCCTATACTGATCCTGGTTTTAACTCAACCTCAGATTAAATTCCTCAGTGAGAGAATACAGCTTGTATTGACTTTTGGGGGTCAGTGCTTTTATCTAAACTAGGGCATCCAGATGAGCTTCTGTGGTCCTGGACACAGGAACATGCCTTGGCTACATTCTCTTTGAGGGCAGGATGTGAGCACAAATGAACACCTCTGTGCCCCTCATCTATTCTTCAGCTGTTGTTTGTCCGTTGTGTGGCAATAGCACAATCTGGTGATTTCAGAACCAACCTGCACTATAAAACCAGTCTAAATGTAGTCTGTGAGTACTGTGTGCCTTGAGAAAACATTTGTAAAATTCTCTAGAAGTCCCTGATACAAGTGTGATTCTTAGATCTAAAATATTTACATTGCTTGAGTGTGCTGTCAGCAAGTTTGCAGATGATGCTGAGATGAGTGCTGTAGTTGACACTGCCAAGGGACAGGGTGCCTTCCAGAGGGACTTGTACAGGCTTGAGAGGGGGCTTATGTGAACCTCATGAGGTTCAACTGGGCCAAGTGAAGGGTTCTGCACGTGGGTCAGGGCAACCCTTGGTATCAATACAGGCTGGGGGATGAAGGGATTGAGAGCAGCCCTGAGAAGGGCTTGTGGGTACCGGTGGATGAAGAGCTGGACATGAGCTTGCAGTGTACACTTACAGCCCAGTGTATCCTGGACTGCATCCGGAGGAACATGGCCAGCAGGTCAAGGGAGGTGATTCTGCCCCTCTATGCTGGTGACAACCCACCTGGAGCACTGTGTCCAGCTCAGGGGTCCTCTGTACAGGAAAAACATGGGCCTGTTGGAGAGGGTCCAGAGGAAGCCACAGAAGTGACCAGAGGCTGGAGTACCTCTCCTGTGAGAGTCCTGTGAGTTTGTGGGTGCATCCCAGTTTGCCAGTACTAAATGTTAACCTGTATTTTACATCTCTCAACAACATGGAATGTCAGTGTTCAGCTGTGAAAAGGCCTCAACTGTGAAATTCAGTTAAATGCAGGTAGAAAAGCTTGAACCTTGACATGCCATTAGGTGTAGCTTGTCTAAATAAAATTCTGACTTCTCTTCCATCCTCTTTGGTCATCTCACTTTGAGCATATGATCATGGGCTTAGGGGACTAGAAGAGACCCAGGTGGAGGTGATCTGGTGCTTTCCCTGGCCTCAAGTAAAAATGAAATGCCCCTACATCTTTATCAATACATCTCATGCATGTATATATATATATATACACACATATATATGTATTTAACAAAGAGCCTCTCTAAGCACTCTTCTGAAATGATTTCCTTACTGTAGGAAACTTTTCTTTACCTCTGATCTGAATCTTTCTTCCTGCAGCTTAAACTCATTGTTTCTTACCCTGTTCACCATGATCCACAAATCTTCCCTATGTGGAAGACTATGTATTTAAGGTGTGTTAAAAACCTTGTTTCTCCCCAGTGTGCTGTCCACTGGACTGAACCTCAGTTCTTTCAGGCTTTCCCCTGGAGTCGTATCTCCGAGGCCTCTCATTGGACTTGACTCTACTTCTATGGTCCCTTTCTAGCACTGTTTTGAAACCCAGCACCTAAAACCTGTTCTAGTTGGGGCCATCCCCACGCTTGGGGCCATCCCCACCCTGAGTAAGATGAGCAAACTGGTTTGTGTCTTCTGGATTTTAATGCTGTTCTTATATTCCTGTTCCTTTTTGTGTAATTTATAAATGTGGTGGGTTTGCAGCAACATCATCTTGATTCCTGCCCACCTAAAATGTTACAAACCCCAGCTGTTGTTGTGCAGTTGTTGCCTGGACAGCTCTATTCCTTACTGTGTTTTGTGCATTTGAGTTGTCCTTTCTGTCTAGATCCATGTAATTTTTGCCTGGCAAATAGCATCCTGTTTCTCAGACCATTTCTTTGCTTTATCAAGATCATTTTGAGGCTTTATTATACTTCCACCTTTGTGGAATCAGCTGCAGATTTAATGAATGCTCTTTATTTCATTATACATTTTACTAATGAAGATATTAAAATATCAAATAATACTGGACCCAGGACAAAACCCTGCAAAACTGTATTTGTATATCTTGCTGCAATCACTGTAAGCCATCAGTAAGTTCTGGTTTGGTTTGGGGTTTTTTTTTCTGTCCTGTTCCACCTCCAGCATATAATACCATGTTCCAGGTGCTATTTCTCTATCTTGGTGGAAACAGATAATATTGGAACTTAATGAAATCTGAATAGAACCTTTGGTACTGCTCCTTGTGCTATAGAAGGGCATCACGGTGATCACTAGTTCTTGAGAAATACATCTGGCTGCTGTTAAGAGCTCTAATTCCTTCAAAGCTCACAGTATTTTCCCAGGAGTTAAGAGTTGAGCTAACTGGCACAGAATAACTCCACATAGGTGAGTTCCCTCAGGAGTGTCTATGCTCCATCCCCAGCCCTGCTGCTGCCATGCCAGGACTGCACCTGGATCAGCGGTCGTTAGACCTGGAGAGAACTGTTTCTAGAAGGCATTTTTGCCCTCACGTTTGAAATGTTTGCTTGCTGCTTCCTCTTTCTTTGTGCTGCCTTCTCCAGGCAATGCCTACAGTACTGTAACTATCAAATACTCAGTTTCAAGCACTGTGTGCATCATCTAATGGACTTGGAGGCAGCACCTACTGAACTGGCCTGACCTTCATGCCTTGCCTGGCTGGGCAGGATGTTCCTGCTAATAGTTCAAGACATTTAGCTCCTGCTGCAACCTCCTGTCAGTGAGGCACTGGTTTAGTTTATCTCTTCACACCTTGCTTGTGTGGTAGCTGTGAGAACGCAGTGTTATTAAATCCTTTGCCCTTTCACTGAGTCTGGGTGAAATGGGCTACACTCAGTGACAGTGCTTAGGTAGTTTGATTGGAGAAGCTTTATTGCCTTAGCTTAAGAAATACCAGTGAATGGTTTGAGAATAATTAATGCAAGATTAAGGCTAATAGACTGCTGCCTGTCTTGGACCATCTGAGACCATTAATTGCAGCTCTTTGTGTGTCTTTGAAACTCAGGAGATGCAGAAGTAATGCATGTGTCAGCATGCATTGGACCTGCTCTGTAACTGAGCCTCTTTGTGGAATGACTGAGCTCTGAACAAGAACCATCACATGCTGGCCTTCAGTTGATATGGAGAAGTGTAGGGAGCCCAGCACAAAAAGAGAGAGCCTGTCAGGTTGTGTCCTTGCTAAGGAAGACATTGTGGTGTAGAATAAGATTGGTGAGAGCCACTGGGCTGCACGCAGACCCGGTGCTTGATTCCTTCACCGCCCTGCACAAACCTGGCCCGCTCTGTCAAATGTTATCATCACTTCTTGTCCTGGAACCTCTGCAGAGTCATTGAGCCAGCTCTTATTTTCTGTACACTGCTTGGCTGTTTCAGGGTCCTTTAGCCTGGGTTTGTAAACCCCATTTCACACGGTGGGGAGGGAAGGGTCTGCACTTGCCTTGGGTGCAGAGGTACCTTGTCTTGCGTGGCGGTGTGAACTGCTGCAGATTATAGTTGTGTCTGTCAGTACAGCTGTCGCTGCCACATGGAGTGGCACGTGGAGCTCATAAAGGCAAATGAGAGAATCCATCTGTGGGACACAGCATACCACATTAAAGGTTCCACTTCCTTAGTCATCTTTAACAAGGCAGCATGAGAGGGCAGCCTAACTCAAATACAGTTATACAGTGTTCTTTTGCTAGCCCTAGAGGGCAGAGTTAAATTTATAAGGTGGGGTTAGTATGCACTGTAAATGTTCCTCCTTTAAATGTGTTTCTCATTTTAAATATAAATATTAAAATCTCACATTGGTTTAAATATAAATGCATTTGACGTCCAAGAAAGGGGCACCAGGCACTGCTGTTTGAATCTTAATTTAGTTCAGTTTCTGGGCAATGAGTTAATCCCTTCTCAGAAGTTGTCTGAAAACCTGCTCTGGTCTAAATATGTTTCTTTCTAATTTAATTTAAGATCTTTAATCCCTAATTTTAAGAATTAAGCTGGATGAAATAGCACTTATACGAGCTGAATCTGATGTATTGAATTGCCAGCTGAAGGTAAACATGTTTTAAAGGTTTCTACAGCAAGTTTGTGGACATGAAATTACTTAAAAAGCAGTAACTGAAGCAAAGTCTGTAATACATAGACTGCTTCTAACTTATCTTTTTCTTTCATTTGCTTTTTTCTATCTCTAATAATATTAACACTTAAATTGTCCAAATCAGGCTTTAAAATTTATGCCTTAGCTAGTAAAATTGGATTCCTCTGGTTTCCCTTCACTTTGCTATTTAGTAACCATCCTAAGACAGGTTTTGCTAAGCCAATGTTAACAGATGAGCATATAATTTTAGCAACAAGAGCTTTGAAGTTGCAAAGTATTAATGAGGGAAATAAAAAGCCTCGTAGACAGATGTCAAAGATGCAGTAGTCGGGGACTTTTGTCAGCCAAAGATGTTCTTTTGTCTCTGGGGTTGAGGCACAGGTTTGGGGTTTGGTTGGGTTCTCCCTTTTTGATGCCTGTTGGGAGGATCTTCACATTTCAAATGTCAACTTTTCCCATTAGTGTGCTTTATTCATCTCTGTGTTTGCTTAGTGCTGCTCTTTCTTCCCTTTCACTTTGCCATTCGCTTTTCCTCTGGCAAACCTGAACTCGATTCACTTTGGAACAACTGGGGCGCAATGAACCGCCACGGATAAAAGTCTGACAAGAGCAGCAAAGTCTGTGAATGATCCTTTGCTGCTTCCTGAGTCGTTCCAGTGTCATTAATCAGCACTGGTGCTGTGGAGGCTGGGTGGTGTGGTATGTCGCCAGCACAGCAGCTTCTCCGTCCCTTTCCCCCACCCCCTGCGTGCCTACACAGTGGGGAAAACTAGAGAGGGAAGCCATCAATCTTCCTTGTCCTGGATGTCAGCAGTGATTCTCCCGTCGACTTCCTGCTCTCTCCATCGTGCGCACCACCTGTGTTTAGAATTAGCTGTGATGCTGCTGGATCTCACTTGGCTTTTCACCTGTTCTGCCCCGACTACATAGCTGTTAATGTAAAGCAGAGTGGCTAAATGCTATAACATGTGAAGAGTAAACCGTCACTGTGGGTTGGCGGGGGGGAGCAGGGGTGTCCTAGTGCAGCTGCTCTTGTAACGCTGTCATAATGTTCACTAACAGTGTGCAGTTTGATATCTCCTGCTTGTGTTTCAGCCCAAAGGTGAGCTTCTGAGCAAGTCTTTTTGTTTTAATTCAAAGATGAAAATGTTTATTAGATACATTATAGCTAGAGGTATAACCCTGTCTCCCAACAGTTTGTTTGCTAGGATAGATTTATGAACAAAGTCCAAAGAAATTAATTAGTCTGAAGTTCTGTCCTTCCCTTCAGTTACTTGCAGGGTACAACTGGCAAAAGACTCTTTGGGATTTGATTTTTCTATCTCTATGTCTTGCTAGTTATAGCCTTGAAAATGCAAGACTCCATCTCCTCCATCACTTGAATAGATTGGGAAGCTGAGATGTAGTGCCTAGGTACTTCTACGGTAGAATTAATGTCATCACCTTAGGGTCTGTTGTGTTAAATAATAGGTCTAAACTGGACTCGAGACCAGCCAAATTTTGGTGTATACTTTTATGTAATTGTGTTAATGTTTTCCTATACCAAACTAAAAGCAGAAAGCAATCCTGAGAGTTGTCACATTGCAGCTTTGTCGTACCTCCTTGAACGGGTGCTAGCTTTTCCTGGGTTTAAAACCCACAAAGTGATAAAAATGTAGGCAGAAGGTTTCTTTATAGTTGTGGGTTGCCTGCTGTCATTAAGTGTAGGATGGCAATATTTCGGCAGAGTTACGAAGAGAGGCTTTGAAAACAGATTCTGTGAATGCTTTCACTTGATTTTGTTTAACTCCTTTGTGAAGTGGAAAAACTATATTATGACCTTACTACAAATTTGAATTCATAAAGCTAAACATGAAAGGTATAGTCAGGATACTAAGAATTGACAAGTGACATGGAATGATATGCATGGATATTTCCTTAACTCTGGCAAGTTTGATGTGTTCTCCAGTTCTCGCACATGTGTCTCATGAGCAGGGAATGAGTGTGGCTTTGACTTAACAGTTACAGGTCTCCTTACTACGAACATGACATACTGAGAAGAGTTCTGCTTTGGTCCAAGAGAGCAGCAGTGGATTTAGAAAGCTCTGGTTTTTTTCTAGTGTACTGTTTTGCATTGAAAATGAATGTGCCCATACTTCGGGGTATCTTTAGCCATCCTACTCTGGGACAAGAATGTAATGTTTATTCCTCATCATTTGAGAGCATTCAGGTATTGACAGTTTTTCATTATAAAGAGCAGTTTATCTCATCGGGAAAAAGGAGCTTAGGGAAGAGAACACCTGAATCTTAATGGGGTTTGGGCCAAGCTTCATTTAAAAATGCTGATCTGAAATGCACTGTGGTGTCTGGAATTGCCTTGCAGAAGTCTCATTGAGAGGAAAATAATAGAAGTCAAAGCATCTGTCAGATACTATGTGCTTACCAGGAGTGAAGATTAACATGTAACACTACTGGTGTAGGTGCACACACCACACAGAGTTAAACACACGAACAACAAGCTCATACTGTGCTTACTACAGATGTCTGAATGAGTGAGTGCCTGTGGGCTGGAGCTGCATGTCTTGTGGCTTTCACTCTGCTCCATTGGGAAGCCTTCACTCCTTTTGTTTTTATCCTTTTCCAGCTCTAGTACTTGAGAGCACACAGCTCCCATCCCCTGACTTAAGAGCTCCATTGAAGTGCATTCCAGCCCCATGATTTCATGGTACCAGCAAAACTCCCCTGCCACGCTGCTATGCCACCCGCTGCTTCTCACAGAGTGAACAAACAGGGAACATAAACTCTCTCCAAAGGAGTAATGTTCTCTGTATATTTTTAGTGCTAGAAGTCCAAGATTCATTTAAGGGTTGTTGGTTTTTTCTTTGTGGGGGCTTTTTTTTTAATATAGACTTCTGCTAACACAATGGACTATTTCATACCACCCCATTTGCTGTCATATCTTGTGCTTTATGCTGTTAAATGGAATCAAAGGAGTTAAAGATGAAAGACTTGTAGTCAACTGGTCCCTCAGCTGGGAGCCAGTGAGGGTTTGTTCTTTGTAACTTATTTGCTATGCTTTATCCAGGTCCAGCTCAGTTTTTGTTATTGGATTTGCTTGTTTCTGCACATTCCAGGCTTCAGGTTAAGTAATTGCTGAGTTTAGACTCAGTATAATACTGCTACTGTTTGTTGCTCATGTTTAACTTGTTTTCTAAGTAGTTCTTTACCAGTTGAACATACAAGCACATTAAAGATGCTGTGCTTGCTTTCACAGGTATTTTCCTTACTGGATAGACAGGGAACTTTGTTCTCTCTTTATATGAAACTGTCCGTTTTATGTTGTACTTGGGTGTTTTCTTTCCAACATGTAGTGTGGCATCAGATGCTAACTTACGCAGTATTATGATAAACCTATCTTTAATCTGCTTATTGTTACCCTTCATATATTTGGAGTTAGTACAGAATTTGTATGTACAGTTCATGTTGAAATTCTGATGTCTTGTGTTTTGCACACAAAATATTCTCAAGCTGCCTATTTAAGTGTCACTATTGTATCTGTACCAATACTTGAGTACATTATACTCAAATTAGGGAACATAACTTTGCCAGTACATCTAGTATGTTCATAGTGACATGATCTCCAAACTGGGCAATGATCTGAGCAGAGGAAAAGGCAGAGAAGGAACATGACATAGGAAGCATATGAAGTGGGGAATGTGGCTGCAAGGGAATGGAGTCTTTGTGATTTGGGGACTGACAAGGTTTGTGGAATCCACAGGCTCAGGGAGCCAGCTCTTTTTGGGTCAGGGTACTGGCCCATGAACTGATCTGTGCTGACTGCACAGAGGGTTATAACATTCATTTACCCCAGGGGGTAGAGCTGCTTCTGCACTGAAGTAGCATTAGCTTCAGTGTCCCAGGGAAAAGAAGCAATAACATCAGAAGACATTTTGGGTGATGTTGTTCTTGTCTAGACTGCAGTTGAAAGATGTGCAAGTTTCTGCACCATGCTTTTAACAGGGAAGAAGATACTTAGGATGGGGTAAGGGGGGATACCACCCGCGCTGAAGTGCATAGATATTTATGTGAGCAGGAAAAGCCAGCATCGTTAACTAGCCCAAACCTATTCTTACCTGTCAGCACAAACACTTCAACACTGGATAAACAGCTGCAAACCAGGCTTACTTTGAAAGCAATGAGAATTATCCAGCACATTTTGAAGGAAATGGCTGAACTGTAGATCATGTTTAAAAACACGAAGTCCTATCTACTTGGAAATTCTTATTCATTTTTTCTGGAGTTTGAGTCAAAATTAAGTCAATTTGAAGGTTTGGTTGTTTTTTTTTTTTTTTTGGGGGGGGGGATGGTAATAGTTAAAGATA
>NDXB01016781.1:13771-25942 GCA_002631895.1 Agapornis roseicollis
TTTTTTTTTTTTTGGGGGGGGGAATGTTAATAGTTAAAGATAATGGTAGTTGGCCTTTTGCTGCCATTTTTTGTGGTTTTGTATTAGTATGTAAGAGATTCACAGCAATGAAAACAGACTACATTAGTCACTCTACTTTGCTGTCAATGTGTCTTATAAAATATAGCAGGAAAATGATCATGTAGCCAGAGGCATAATGAAACTGATGTTCCTGCTGTACAAGAGACTGAGGGTAAGGGTTTGTACTGAGCAGCTTTGTGACTAGAGCTCCATGCTGAGGTTTGGTGGGACCCTCATTTGGAAGTCTTACATGCTCTTACAGCTTGGCATATAGCAAACATTTTCACATGGAACATTGCTGAGTTACTTCTGGATACAGTGGAATTCTTTGGGAAGGTCGGGGAGGTAATCGATCATATGCTGACAGCTTGGGGCTCTGAGAAAATGGTCAAATGGAGGGCTGGGATGCGGGAAAACAAACTTTCCAAGATGGTAACTGTCACTTAGCCAAGCTATACACTTCTCAAGTTTTTAAACCTTTACTCCCAACCTTAGCTTCTTCATGGCTTTTTTTGCTGCTTCTCTGTGAAATCTCATCAGATGTTGACGTTTTACTGGTACTGCTGCATCTACAGTATTCCAGGTGGGACCTTGAGCTATTGCAGTGTCTCTTTCAGAAACTCTACTGCTGCCAAGATGGGTAGTTTCAGAATTCTGATAATCTCTTCACTATTCTTTGACCTCTGGGACAAGGACTCGGTTCCTTTCAGGAACTGCTCAAAATGGTCTTTGCAGCTAGAAAAATAAGACTTGAGTGTTGGTGGGAGTTGAGCTGGCAGTCTGCTCGGATATTGCATATGCTTACCACAAAAATGTTTGCATTTCTCTAGGCTATGATCCTGACTTTCTGTATCAGAGTGGATAATGTGCTAAAGGGAAATACACAGCTTCAGTTCCAAATCATAGAATCATAGAAGGATGAGAGATGAGGATCAAAAGGATCAAAAAAGGATGAAAGGGTCTATGATTTTTTTCCTGAGAGCTAGTTTTCACTGACCTTATTTACAGCTATGTCAGTTTGTATATGCAGTCTGACAGTTTAAAATCAACACTGGCTGTCCGTGTCTCTGCAGTACGATGGAGTATGAGAACTGACTTACTGCAATTACTTTTAGTTAATCCTGAGGTAATTGATAAATGAATACACTGATAGGAGTAGAGACAGGCATAAGTGAGGCTTTATTAATGACTATTAAATGTAAAAGAGTCTGTCCCAAAAATTCACTTGCTAATTTTACCAATTGTTTGCTAACAGAATATGGTCGTGGATCGGATTTTCTCTGGTATCCAGCCAACTGGGACGCCTCATCTGGGTAACTACCTTGGAGCTATTCAGAACTGGGTGAATCTGCAGGAAGAGTGCAGCTCAGTGCTATATAGCATTATGGACATGCACTCTCTCACCATGCCCAAGGAACCAGCTGTCCTGCGCCAGAACATACTGGACACCACTGCTGCCATCCTTGCCTGTGGTATTGACCCACAGAAGTGCTTCCTGTTCCGACAGTCACTGGTTAGTGCTCCTGTTACATTAGGTTTGTTTCTCAGTAAGTGTCTTTCCACACATGTTAATGACTGAGGATAGCATTAATCAGCTTTGTGTCAGTGTAGAAAATGTTAGCAGTGTTGCATTGCAAACTTAGGCCTTGCTGCTGTTTCAAAGTGGCTGAAGCCATGTTTGAGAAGTCCATTTAGGGATAAGGATACTTTACATTTCCCAGGCAGAGCTAGGAGTTAATGTAGGTTATGAGTAAAACACTGAAAAAGCCTGTTAGGAGACTGTTAATTTAGCTCTATAAGTCCCACTTTAGTCACAAAAGGTTAAATCATAAGTTCATAAATGTAGTCTGTGCAACCATAATGCCAGTTTCATATCAGCACTTAGCAATTTGTCTGCCAGCTGCACAATTATCTCCAGCAGGTAGTTGGCATGGTAAGTTTTGTGTAGGTTCCATCACCAGGGAGTTAATGTCATCTCTGGGATTTTTTGTTCCCCTTCACTATAACCTGCTTTACAATATGTACCTTTTTCCACCTGATCTGGTAATTCATATGTGAGATATTTGTTTCTACTCTTGACCACCCTAAGAGGTACTGGGCATACCTACCGACTTGGCATGTGTCAGCTTAGTCTATCACATGCTGCATTTTCCTGGAACACA
This sequence comes from Agapornis roseicollis, assembly GCA_002631895.1. Classification (NCBI taxonomy): domain Eukaryota; kingdom Metazoa; phylum Chordata; class Aves; order Psittaciformes; family Psittacidae; genus Agapornis; species Agapornis roseicollis. The sequence continues at coordinate 15,994 of NDXB01016781.1, forward strand.
ATTTAGTTTCTTGCCTCATTAACTTTCTGTTACTGACTCTAAACTGGCAAACTTGTATGATTTCTGACAGAGGCAGATGATGTGTCATAGCTTCTGCTCTTCTGAAGACATCTTTAACGGATGTCTGACTTGCAACAACTGCAAGGTTGATATACATAAAGCCTGAATTGTATCAGTGCAAGATGAAATTATGATATTAAATTCCTCCTTTGAACATGTTTTTTTTTTTTACAGGCAGAGTTTCCTGTGGTTGTTAAATTGCAAATGACAATCATAGCTCCATATCCCTGGTGGATATGGAAATGATGAAGACAGATACACTTCCTGCTTCATTTTTCCTCTGTATTAAAAGAAAATAATCTGAATAGATTAGGTCAGAATTCTAGTGGAGAAATGTTTAAAATCATTTATCCTTTGTTGAAATCTTTTTATCCTTTTTAAGAAGTTACCAGCTTGGGTTTTATTTTGTCTCTACTCTGACTTAAATTCATTCATATTGAGACTACATAAACTGGGAAGCCAATGATGCAGTAAAAAACAGCCTGGAGTTTTGTTTTTAATTCCTTTCAAGCAGTTGAATGATTTAGCTAGTTACAACACAGACTAGATACACAGACAGGACTCTTCAGCCTAGGAGTTGAAGAAGGTTATGGTTAGAGAAGAGTAAAGTGAAGGTTTATAAAAGAGCAAGTAGAATGGAGAAAACAGATAGAGAATGTGTGGTTTATCCATTGAAGAACATGAATCAAAATCGTGTGTCAAAATAAATTAGCACCTGGTAGATTCAGCACGAGCTGAATTTCATGAAATACACTATTAGGCTACAAAACTCCTTGGCAGAAGATACAGCGCGTGCTGAAATGTGTATGAATTCAGGAAAGGACTCACCGAATTCATCTAAAAATATCTGCTGGGGACTGTTCTATACCTTAGGTACCACTTCTGCAGGTAGTGCTACAATGACAGTTGGGATGCTGTTTTGTACTTAGGCTCTTTTCTGATGGTTACTCTTGGAGATGAATATTTGAGCTGTTCCAGTGTTGCTTTTCTTATGTTCTTACGTGTCCAAAAGCAGTTCCAGGTCTTGCTAAAGCCAGCATACAGACTTCCCTTGAAGCCAGCAGATTATCAGTGAGGCTCTTACATTACAGTCATTAGAATCCCAGACTAGTTTAGGTTGGAAGGGACGATAAAGCTCATCCAGCTCCAACCACCTGCCATGGACCAAGTTGCTCCAATCAACGCATCCACTAGACCAGGTTGCTCCAAGCCCCATCCAAGCTGCCCTTGAACACTGCCAAGGATGGGGCAGCCACTTCTTTGGGCAACTTGTGCCAGCACCTCACCAACCTCATCGGGAAGAACTTCTTCCTTTTGTCCAGTCTCAGTCTTCCCTCTGGCAGGTTAAAGCTATTCCCCATTGTCCTGTCCCTACGGGGCTTTGTAAAACCTCCATCAGCAGTTCTTTTGTAGATGCCTTTAAGGTATTGAAAGGCCTCAATAAGGTCTCCCCAGAGCCTTCTCTTTTGCAGGCTGAGCAACCACAGAAAGCATGCTGTATCTTTCAGAATATAATAATGCAGAGATTGAGTCTTTGAGTCCCTAAAGAGAAAGTATCAGACCTGGAAATGATGGGAGGACAGAACTGTAACCGATGCTTCTACAGAACCAGTGCAGTCAACTGCCAGCTAGCTAGGCTTGAAAAATGTTCAGCTTTAGCAAACGAAAGTTTCCAACACCAAAAATAAATCTGATTTCTGTTATCAGGTTAGGCTGGCTTCTATTAAAGAGACCAACAGAGAAAAAAAAGTTGGCTATTATTGTTCCTAATAGCCAACCTAAGCCTCCCCTAGCACAGCTTGAGGCTGTTTCTTCTTGTTCCGTTTCTTGTTACCTGGGAGAAGAGACTGATCCCACCTCACTACAACGTCCTATCAGGTAGCTGTGGAGCGTTATATGGTCCTCCCCTGAGCCTTCTCTTCTCCAGACTAAACCCCACCAGGTCCCTCAGTCTTTCCTGATCAATCTTGTGCTCCAGATGCTTCACAAGCTCCATTGCCCTTCTCTGGACCTGAAGGTCCTTTTTCTAGTAACAAAGAAGGTCTTTTACCATTGTTTGTGAATCCAGACTGTTTCTGAAGTGGTTCAGGCTGAAGTGGTGTGTTGCCTACCCCAGAACAAGTCTATTCAAGCTGTATGCAGTGGTCAAGTATACCCAGAGATGCATTATGGTCTGTTACAACGGCATTGGCAGGACCAGATGTTTCTCTGGAAGCAATTAAAAGGAATATCTGTGTGTAGTGCTTGATGTGAGGAAAGGAGACAGGAACCTTGCTAATGTGATTATTGTTTTAGTATGATAATGAAATAGTATAGTATGGAATGTCATAATATCGAGATGATTGTTCCTAAAAACAAGGGTGTGAAATGGATTGCAGCTATTGCTAATCAGGAAAGTTTATGGCTTGATTTTGGCTTGGTAACTCCTCCATTTTCCAAAGAAGGAGCTGGCCTCCCCTTTCCAGCCACTGCAGCACTCTCCAAGGGTGGTCTGAAACCCCGCTATTTTGTTTACAAACATCTGGCTGAGGTGTATAGCGAAGTGATGAAACCCATTTGTATCCTGAAATAGGTTGTATTTCCAGAGGTCCTCAGGAAAGCAATGGAAATCCAGCTGCAAATAAAGAACTGCGTTACGTACTTGATTACGGGCAAAGCAATGTCTCTCTTCAATACCAGATCAAACTCATAAATGAGAGATTTCTCAGTAGATTAACTCTACAATTATTAATGTATTTTGAGTTCTATCTTGAGAATTAGGAGAACTGTAGCTCACAGAAGTGCTACTGCAGTTTCTTCTGATTAACACTACAACTAATGGCTGGTAGTACCCTGATTCTGGAACAGTAACAGCAGAATTCAATACCTGCGCTGCAAAAGGATGCTGGTAATGGTAAGCCCCATGAAGAGAATTGCTCAGGCAGTCATTGTAAATGCTGCTGTGGCCTCCTAACTTTCTCTGGATTAACCTGGGCAAGAATGGTCTACAGTTACTGAAGAGGGGGATGTGTTGGTTTGCTTGGCTTACTCTTTCTGTACTTTCTGTTGGCACTTCTGTTGCTTCTCTGGAATGTTTGTAGTATGTGAAAAAGAAAATTGATCTTTTATTTCCCAAAAGGCTTGCACATTTGGTAAGGGTTTCACTGCCAGCAGGCTGTTATTTACAGCAGCGTTTGTGCAGATTGAATCTGTAATCCAGAGCTCCAGACTTTTCCCACATTTTACCATCCTTTCCAATACAATCAAGAGATGAAAGGCTGTTTCTGATGTATCAGGTGTACAGCTAAATTACCATTAAAGTGCTAGTTTTATGAAAATTAGTTTTGTATGCTTCAGAATCTACCATTTATAAACTACAGGGTTTTATAATATATATAAACAGGAAACTAATAGCTGTCTATATACTTCATGCCCATACATAGCAGTTCACCAAATGCCTCCCACACTTACATTAACATGTACAAACTTGAACTCCAGTTTAGGGGAGTAGTGGCTACAAAGAACAAGTGATGATACCTTCAAAATACTTAGAAGCAAGAAGGATGATGCTGAATGTTTAGGGGAGTGTTTCGAACTGCATTGTCTGCAAAGGGTTAGGAACAAGCACATTTTATTAGAGTATCTTGGAAAACCCAGTTGTGGAACATGTTGGACACTGGAGTGGGCTCCCAGTGAGAGCAGCTTTTCTGTTACAGCTTGTTCAATCCTAGCTTCTGAAGTAGGAAGACAAGTCAACTTGTGACACAAGTCATAGAAGAGGGACAATTTCCAAAACAATACAAATAAATGCAGATTTCAAGATGATGCCTTTATCTTTAGAGCACAACTGTGAGGTGTGCAAGCCCCAACTTGCTCTTAGAGAAAATAACGTCAAGATATGCTTTAACTGCCTGCCTTTGCTTATCAGGCATAAAAGAGAAGCAACAGAATAATGACATAGCAAATATATCCTGAAAATCCTAGAAGAAAGAGCAAATATATTCTTCAAGTTGTACCATAACTGATAAAAGCTGTACCAGTTGTCTTTCATAAAGCTTAGGCTGCTTTATGAAAACCAAAAAAGACTACAGGGCAGAAATAAGGAAGACAGTAAGCAATCCTGCACACATGGGAAGCTTATATGGTATAACCCATTTTCTCTGATTTCTGGTGGGTACAATACACATTTCAATTCTTACCCATAACCATCTCGTGTCTCATCTGCTTCACAGTCAAAACAGTGGCAGAAGCTGCAGTTGCTTTTATGTGGTCTCAGGCTGTTCTTCCATTGTCACCTACCTGTTGTAGTAGACATATGCAGAATGTCCCAAGAGAAACTAAAATTCCCTCAGAGTTGATTTAGCAGCAATGCCTGTTCTGCTGCACTCACACTTCTGTGAGGAGCATTGTGAGTTTCTGGACAACATAACATTCTGTTTCTGGGTAGAAAATTGCAGTTTTCAGCCTTCTGGAGGGGGTGATTTATTTCCCAAGTATAATCAGCTGCAGTATCCTTGCAGTGTGCAAGCAAATTGAAGAAGTAACTCTGGGAGGTGGGAATTTGCCAATTTGTCTTAGCCTTGAAAAGCCAAACTATGATAATTTCAATGTGCACACTCTTTCCCTGCTATTATTTTCCAGAAGTATCCAGCTGCTTTGTTTTGTGGGAAGAATTGGAATATATTCATGCTACTTCTTGTCCAATTTTCAGAGGGGCTGAAAAGCTTCCATTGCATCATAGCTTATAAATTCATTGAAGTCCATAATTTAGCATGGTCCATTGAAAACTTCCTGTCAGAAGAGGAAGTATGTAACTGTTTAATTTAGAAAATTATTCTGCTTCTCTCATCCCTCTGTTTTCTCCCCCAGAGGACTGGGCTAGATGTAATTGGAGCTCAGTGGAAAGAAAAATCATGATTTTTTTTTTGTCCCTTCCTTATAGAATCATAGAATAGTTCGGGTTGGAAAGACCTTAAGATCATCCAGTTCCAACCTCTCTGCCATAAGCAGGGACACTTCACACTAAACCATGCCACCCAAGGCTTCATCCAACCTGGCCTTGAACACTGCCAGGGATGGAGCAATCACAACCTCCCTGGGCAACCCATTCCAGCATCTCACCACCCTCACAGGAAAGAATTTCTTCCTTATATCCAATCTAAACCTCTCCTGTTCAAGTTTGAACCCATTACCCCTTGTCCTCTCACTACAGTCCCTAATGAAGAGTCCCTCCCCAGCATCCCTATAGGCCCCTTCAGATACTGGAAGGCTGCTATGAGGTCTCCACGCAGCCTTCTCTTCCCTAGGCTGAACAGCCCCAACTCTCTCAGCCTGTCTTCATATGGGAGATGCTCCAGTCCCCCGATTATCTTTGTGGTCCTCCTCTGGACTTGTTCCAACAGCTCCATCCTTCTTCGTTAATTTACCTGGTTTATGTCATGCTGTTATGTAGCTGTTGGGTGTTGCTCTCCCCACCAGTCTTCTGGCCACACCAAACTACTTCCTCAGACAGTATTGTCAGTTAGACTAGGAGCTTGTTTCTGCAAATAATTTAATTTCAGAATGAATAAAGGGAGGGAAAAGGGTTCCTTGGCCAAAATACTGTGTTCCATCTGGGTTTATAACCAAGTCACCTGATTCCAGTAGGGGTATTCTTGGTCAGGGTCTTATTCTATAAGTTTTAACTAAATATATATGGAGATAAGTTTTGAACATGTTCAAAGGTAACAGTGAAAGGTGTAAATGCTGATAGATAACCACCCCCCAATTCAGCACATGTTGTGTGTCAGAAAGCTCAGAAGAAAGCCTCAGAAAGCTAAGTTCCAGTGTTGCTGGTTTGCCAGCTTTCAGATCTGCTCAAAGTATCCATGTTCTTGAACCTCACTGCTTGCTGTCCTCCTGAGCTATATGTCTCAGCATGGAAAGTCAGCTAGAATTAGTTGCACTAAAAGTAGCTATTGGTTATCCATGTATATCATCAACTGTGGCTGAGGCCAGGGAGTAGCAGCAGTAACTTGGTAGTGAATAGCTAAGATCAAGAATAAAGTAATGAATCTGCAAAGAAAAATTGTGAGGTTGTACTTCAACCTACAGTGTCTCAAAGGTGATCCAAGTGTAACTTTTGATCTGAGTTTAATAATGTCAAATGGCCACAGGAGTGAACAACTGAGAAGCTCTTTGTAAAAAGAGAGGGGCAGGGCACTCAGCCAACTGAAGAAGCAGAAATGGTTGTGCCTTCTAGACAGCTGCTCATTGCCACTTGGAATTGGCCACCTCTGCTAAATAAGTGTGCTTTAAAAACCAGGAATCTGACTGGGCAGCCTTGGTCTTGTTGGGCCACAGGGAATGGATGTAAGTAGTTTGTTCTGGAGGTAACTCTTTGATTAGTGTTTAGTAAGCCAGGTTGTCAGGGATGCTTAATGCCATGGAAATAAAGGAGGAAATGTGGTACTGGGAATAGCAGAGAGATGACCATCTCGACCCTTTGAGAAACATTGATGGGTTTTACAGACTTGGAACAAATTAGGAAAGAAAACTGTTAGAGTGAGCAAGAGCACAGGACAAGAAAAAGTTAATGATTTGATGTATTCACTCAGCAAAGGGTATGATTTGGGGTTACTGTATGGATCTGGTTAAACTTGTTTGTGAAAACTGTTAATGGGAAGTAGTTGGCTTTGTACGGGAAACAATAAACACAGAGCTTACAAGACTGTTAGTCCTCCAGAGGTTTTCAGCCAAAGTGCAAGAAATATTTCCTGAGAAAATAATGTTTTTATTGAAAATAAGCTATTATATTCTTTCAGAACACAGAAGTAGCTGGAATTGACACAAAGTGTTTAATGGATTAGATAGCTGGTTTTCAGAATTAGAAGTGATTGTGGCAATCTTGGAGGTTGGTTGGACATACAGTTCAGGAACCATCACTGGCTGCGAGTTCTGTTTGTTAGACATAGAATTACAGTTTTCTAAGTTTTGTGGGATTATTATCCTGGGGGATCTGGGAGAGATGACACTGCTGAGAAACTGCTGCCTCCATGGGAAGAGAGCTAAGCTGCTTATTAGCTGTTCTCTCTCAGGAACCTGAGGCATTCCTGAAGTACATCATAGCTCCAGAGGGTACTACTCTTGTCAGATGCAAACTAAATTCTTTACTGGTTCAATGATACACCAAATAAACTGAATGGATTGGAACCCTGTATATTTTATTTCCTAGATATGTGGTTAGATTCTGAGTGAACTCCTTTAAAAATGAAAAGGCAGAAGAGCTCCTACTTTTTAAATGAAAACTGTGTAAAGAGAGACCTTTGACAAAGGTCTTCCTTCTGGTGGCACGATAAATGCAATAGGAAGCAACTGCAAATCAGTTGACAGATTGATACAAAGATGAGATGTCTTTTCTCTGTCATTTCTATTTCCTTGAGGGATTGCCTCTCTCTGTAGTCCTGTGGGAAAATAAAAGTCCTTGTGGGATCGAATCCACACATCAAGATGATAATAGTAATCAAGAGATGTTAAGTGAGATGATGCCTTCCACATTTGATTCTTTTGCTTAAAAAAGACATCTTTTGTAAAGGAGGCCTTTTCCAATTAAATACATTTCCTATTGGAATCCAAAAGATTCAAAGATTAATATTTAGTTCAGTAAAATGCATGAGGAAGGGCAGGCTAAGATGTAGATGAATTAAGCACAGTAGTTTGTGTCCTTTTTGAGGATATTCTTACAAATGGAGGAAAAAAAGTCTAAATAAATGTGGTCACACTGATTTTAAATAATTCTCTAGGATTCTTGAATGGAGTCTTCTTTTGAAAGTCTTCAACATCAGGTTTTGAATAGGAAAGTCATAGAATCATAGAATAGTTTGGGTTGGAAAGGACCTAAAGATCATCTAGTTCCAAATCCCCGCCATCAGCAGGGACACCTCACACTAGACCATGTTGCCCAATGCTCTTCCAGCCTGGCCTTGAACACTGGCAGAGGTGGAGCATTTACCACTCCTCTGGGCAGCCTGTTCCATTGCCTCACCACCCTCACAGTAAAGAGGGTGAGGTTCCTTATATCTAACCTAAATCTTCCCTGTTTCATTTTGAATCCATTACCCCTTGTCTTACCACTACAGTCTCTGATGAAGAGTCCCTGTCTGGCATCCTTGTACGCCCCCTTCAGATACTGGAAGTCTGCTCTGAGGACAGAACACCATGGTTCATTACACCAGTGTGTAGTGACATGTAGCACACATACAATTCAGAAAGGAAGCGTAGAATAGGCCTTTATTTTATTGGTATCATATACATCTTCACTTCTTCCAGTTTCTTTGTATCTGAAGTTATTCAATCAAAGTGACAGAGTACTGTAGCTTAATAAGTAACCACACTTGAGCTGATGCATGATGACCAACGAGATGCAGCAATTACCTGCCCCTCTTGCCAAGTAAAACACAGTAGCTTAAACCATGATTAACTCTCATAAATGATTTGTAGTTTAAGCCTACTGCCTTCTGATTCACAGGGTAACATACAGTCAGTTACTGCAATTTGGGTGATGAATGTTAACTCATTAGACTCCGGTTCTGATTTTTTTTTCCCAACTGAAATATCTGCCCTTCTGTTTATTTTCTCCCCTGTTTTTCTTCATGATATTCAGCAGTCTAGCAAAGGACTGTGTGTGTCTGAGAATTAGAAGTGAATGTAACTTGCTAGAACCAAGAACTGCAGATTCAAGTCTGCAAATGCTGTTTAGATCATTTAGTGGTTTGGTAACTGATGTAATGTCAAAGCCCCTGATGCAGTGAAACACACATGCAGTCTTGGCGCTGGAAGCAATGTCTGACGTAGCTGGATCAGTGAGTGCGTAGCTTTTCAAGGGAGTCCTTGTCAACACAAGTTCTACAGAGCACCATCTTCTCTCTGTCTGTGACTGGAAGAAAGGAATAACAAACCACTTTGAACCAGATGGTGATGTCTTCTAAATGAAGTAGGGGTCTTGAGATTAGTATTTTCTATAAAGCTCAGTTTACTGTTTGTGTCTTGCAGAAGGTACATTTGGTGCATCTTGTTGCACTTTGTCTTGTGACAGAGAAAATCAGCATGAGGAAATTAAAAGAAAAAAAGACTGCAGGAAAGGCAGAAAGAAGGGAAAGAGAATCAACGTGGAGTATTTCTTATCTTTAACCACCAAGCTGCTGCCTTGAAGTCAGATACCCCTATACAACATTGACAATGGAAATAATCTGGTGTCTGTTAGCTAGGAAATTACTACACTTCAAATCTGACAACAAAGGAATTGCCATTAACAATGCTAGTAATTCTTACTTGTATGTAAACACTTTCTACTGCCTTCTGTCTGGGTTGCTGTATATTGTTGCAAGCATGAAGTTTTGAACATCTTGGGGATGGTTTTTAAGATGCTCTTAAATAACCCAAACCTGCCAATATTGAGAAGAATGAATCAAACATGTAAGCAAAGAGCAGAACATGGGTCATCATATGTATGATGGCTTGGCTTCACGAGCGAAGATTTGGGAAGGGCTTTAACCACACTTACTACAACCACGATGATGAAGGGCATGTGGGATATGCAAATCTAGTTGGATAAAAGGTTGCTCAGGCACTCCTAAAGTGTCCAACCAGGACTGTCATCTCCTGAGCAATCTCAAGCTACCCATGCACTGGTCCGCCCACATGCAAGGTTGGATCTGCAGCTTCCCATGCACCTTGTCCCCTGCCATTCCGACCCTCGCCTGTCCACACAGACAGGTGAGAGTGAGCCCTGCCAGCCTGCCAGTGGGTTTGTTAGNACATGCAAGGTTGGATCTGCAGCTTCCCATGCACCTTGTCCCCTGCCATTCCGACCCTCGCCTGTCCACACAGACAGGTGAGAGTGAGCCCTGCCAGCCTGCCAGTGGGTTTGTTA
>NDXB01016782.1:6210-24840 GCA_002631895.1 Agapornis roseicollis
TTTTTTTTTTTTTTTTTTTAATCAGAAATAATCTGTGAAACTGCCTAAAGTTTTCATTAGTTCTGGACAAGTTTGTTTTCTGATAACAGAATTATTGAGAAAGAAAGGTGACACTTGTTCTTACCCATCCCCCACAATCCCCTGATCACTTTTCAAAACATGCATGTCAATTACTCTGCTAAGTGTGGAAAGAGCAGCCTGAAACATTGCTAAATGAACTATATGAAGCCTTGAGGAGACACAGTAGGTGGCTGAAGTGAGAATTAAAAATGCCATGCTCCTGAAGCTCACATTTTTAATATTAGTCTTCAAAGCTAACAAAGATGGCAAGATCATTCCAGACTCATGATATAATTAATTGCTGTAATTTCAGACATTTCAGAAGTAAACAAGACCTTCATACTATGTTAATGAGAAGGAGCCTGATGGAGCTAAACATTTGTTTTTCTACAGGTCTGGAAAACATTGCTAGTGATGAGAGTGCAGATTGCCTCTACCGATTTTTAACACAGAGGACAAGTTTTTACTGTTGCTTATAATTAAGCAGCACCCCAACTGCAAGATGGTTGATTATTTTATATGATTCTCACATTGCTCTTTCTCTCCATCTAAACTACTCAAATTCAGAAGTTTCTTGGTTCTGTTTCTCTTCAATCTGCCTGCAGATAAAAGCTCCTCTTCTATCTAAGATGATCTGTAGTGTTGTTTAGCTACAGTAAATTAATTCTTTTTTCTTCTCAATGAAAGATTTTAAGCATGCCATAGCTGCTCTGAATTTCCTCACTATTCAGGTTGCTTTCTCAAGTTTTCCGTGGAAAATGTTGATCACAAAGTATTTGATACTCATGGTTTGAAACTAAGGCAACATTTTGGTGAGTGTTACAGTAACATTTGGTGAAAATTTTGATGTACTTACCATTCTTTGATAGGATGGGCAAATCTATAATAGAGAACCTTCAAAGATGTGAAAAAGGCTCCAAAACTCCAAGAGAGAAAAGGAGGAGTTTAAGATTGGCAGAAGATTAGTAGCTTTTGGAACATTTTGAAGATTTTTCTTTCTGAGCAAGTCATGTCTTAGGTGAGGTGTTATTGCTAGAGAAAACAAGCTACCGCAAGATTTACTGGCTGGGTACACTGTAAAAATTTTATTTTCTCTTGTCACAGTCATACAAGATAATTGTGAAGGTAATAGTGGCTTTGAAAAGGTGAGGTCAGATTCTCAATTGGCTCACGCATTTGCCTCTCTGCCAGGGCTAAACCAGAAGTTTAGGGAATGTCATGTCAAGTAGTATCCCATTCCAAGTAAAATATACCAAGTGCACTGCATTTACTGCTCTGTAACTTTCTGTCATCACTGCAGTCATTAACACAAAGTAACATTTGTTTATACATGGCCCTGTTCTGAAGGCCTTAGTCATGTACTTTGATATATCTACTTGCATCTGTGCCAAGGTGTGCAGGAGATGTGGTAGTAGGAATTTGCTCCTTGCACACACTTTATAATCACAGAAATGATAGTTGACTCCAACTGCCTGGTGGATAAACCTGGTGATTGCTATAATAATAAGGCAAACTGAAAGGGCTAAGAGTTAGCTGCTTTTGAACCCGGTATTAGCTCACCAGTACTAGGATTTTAAATATCAAGCAGTATTATTTTGTGTGGCCTCTTGACAAATAATGTTGCATTACATGTGTGTTGTGTGTGTTCTTGTGTATTTATAATTTGAGGGAGATTGAAGAGAACAACATGAAAGTAAACAGGAACAGTAAGCCTGTCTGATTTGAAGGATGGCCAGTGAGATTGTTTCTTAGAGCTACTGTGCAGGTACCATGTACTCCCTGTTCCCCTGTGCTGTGGTGCAAGGCATGGTGTTCACATGGTCCATCTGTCTTCAGCAGCTCACATTAGCTGGAATCTCTGTGCTTTATATCAGTCTTACAGTGTAAGTACACATCAAACACTAATTTTTCTGTGGTCTTTCTGCCAACTGATATAGAACATTTGGCTAAACAAGGCTGTAAAGATGACATCTAGGCAACTCTGACTGGGGGATGTCTTCCCTGAGGTTAATCTGCACTCATCTGAAATGCAAGTAAAGACAGGGCTTTACACTGTGCTGATAGCCTGACATGTGTAAGTTCCATTTCAAAGAACCACTTATCTATTATTTTGAGTCCTAGTAAAGCCTGTCTTCACAGATAACGTACCTTTAGTGTCTTCTGGCATGTCCACTTATGGTAAGAATTTGGATAACCGAGCTTCACAGCTTTGGCCAATAAAAAATAACCTGGCAGATTAAAAAAAAATAAATAAATAAAATGTGAGCAATCTGCTTCACAGGAGCATTAATTTTACCTTTGATTTAGCCATTTTAAACTGTTGAAGTCCTAAATAATACCAGATGCTTCAGTTAACAGCAATAGACAAAAATATTTTCTCACCTCATGCAGAATTAAATGTTTCTTCTAGGAAGGGACCAAGCTCCACCATTTATTCTTATTTTTCTTTGCATCTTTCTTTGCATATTTTGTTGTCTTTCGTTCGGCAATAGTGACCTGGTTCAAGATTGCCACGAGCAGCCACGGTCAGGCTCTGCTCAGTCCATCAGCACGCGGAGACCAATGTGGTAGAAGACAAATTGCGTTTATTGGCGGATGGCATAGCCTTATATAGCTTCTGCTTACGTCACTTCCATCTGCTTACATCACACGCTAAAGGCTATTGGCTCTTTGTGAGGCTAACACGCTATTGGCTATCAGGGAGAGCAGCCCTATCTTCCCATACAATGCGAGATCTTCCGTCCACCAAACCCTAACTGCCACAATCTTGTGTCTGTATCTAGAATTAACTCCATCTATGGTTGATGAAAGTTACAGAAGCAACAATTTACATCTAATAAATACTGCTTCATTACATAAGCATCTTGGACTTCACCAGATGTAATTCAAAGTGCACAGTTTGACTTCTTAATCCATAAACCCAACACTTCTGACAGATAAGATTTCAGAAATATAATGTCTTGCAATATTTTCTGTAGGACAATGTGTTCAATTTCATAAAAATCCTGTTCAGAATATATCAAGACAATATTTGGATGAGATTTTAAAATTTCAGATCAGCTTTATATTTTTCCAGTGGTTTGGGGTTTTTTTGTTTTCTTTGTTTGTTTGTTTGTTTTTTAATTTGCAATGGCACATCATGCAGAATGCTTGAATTTATATTGAAGTTAGTGAACATTATCCTTACATTTTGTCAAAACACAAGAAAAACATGCTGTAAAATAATGAAATAAATCCACATATATCAATTCATTCTAGAATTTATTTTTCTTTAAAAACTAAGTTGGTGTCAGAGTAAGTGTCAGTTTAGGCAAGAATGAATAGCATGCAATTATTTTACAGTTGTTATTTTAGATCACTGTATTCTCTATATTTATTTTCCAAGTATGCCCTGGGAATGTGAATAAAGATAAAATAAAATAAAAAAAAAAGTAAGTAAATATTTCCAAATATATTGTAAATTAAAAAAAAAAAACAACCAAAAAAAAAAAAAAAAAAAAAGGAAAAAAACCCTTTAAAAAAAAAAAAAAAAAAAAAAAGAAAGAAAAAAATACAAAAATAATTTAAAAAAAAAAAAAAAACAACCAAAAAAAAAAAAAACACATGAGGGAACTATCCCTTTTCAGAACATTAAAAAAAGAAAAAAGAAAACCAATATTACCGTGAGCTAGATATTATAGAAGAAAACAAACAAACAAAAACAACAAAAAACCCAAACCATATAAACAATTTCTGCATTAGGCAATGCTACCAGCATTGAGTGCTGAGACCTGTGAGCCAGTGAGTGCAAGAAAATATGAATAAAATGTGTATTTATGTTTTACAGTTCAAGAGTTATTTAAAAAGTCAAATATCCATCAGATGGTTGGGATTATGTTTGGGTTTTTTTTTTTTTTCTGCTATTAAGAAAATATAAGCAACCGAAAAATCCATACTTTCAGGCTCAAGGCTTATGAAAATGTGGGAAATAATAAATATAAAACATTCAGAATATGCCTTGATTGTGTAAGATCAGTTTTTGGTTTTCAGTGCAGTGCAGAAATCTCAAGGACAGCAGTTCCTCAGTTGCGGTCTATGAATTTGTAGTTATCACTGCAGATTTGATTGGTCACAGGCTGCTAACCCATCATAAAAACCTGCATACCTTCATTATATGTGGAGTTTATCCTAGTTTTGACACCAACCATCTTTCTAACTTCTATCTGTAGTAAGTGAAAAGAGACTGAGAACTCCAGATACACCTCTTTACTTTTCAGGCAACTTTTACCCTGTGAAAAAAGACTCTGTTAAAAGAATATATAATAAAATACACAGGAGCTATTGGCTAATGCACACAGTAGACATGAGCATTAGATTATTATGCTACTTAGATAATCAGGCTTGAAGTGTCAGTAGAGATTCCTTGTGAGTTTTTACTGTCCAGACAGTTATCAGTTAAGTAGGGAATATTTTCCTCCAGTGCTCCTTGAAAAGGCCTGGTCTGACCCTAGTTTCTGCTGAATTGCTACCTTCTGGCTGGTTTTTTTCTTGGGCTTTTACACTCTTTTGTGTCAGCATTTTTCTTTTAACTCTTGAAGTACTATTAGTCTCAAGAGTTTCACTTCTGCTTATGTTTTTACCCTCTTTTTCTTGCAAGGTATTAGCTTGCATAGTCTTTTACAGTTCAACATTTGTTCTCATTAGTGCTAAGCCAAGGTCACACAGCAGGGTTGCACCAAAATGCATAAAGAAAGGTCGTAGGTAGTTGAACCCTACCACTATGGATTAGACAGAAGGCAGATCAGGTACCAAAGGCTGTAATGTCCTCTGGAAATGCTTCTTTCCCTGATTAAAGAGGAAGGTAAGAGTAGGCAATGTCCTACCTCATGGACCTATTAAGCACATGATATTGAGAAGGATTAATTCAGGTCTTAATATGACTTCTTTTTTTTCTCCACCTATCAAGCCACATTCAAAGAAATCCACGGGCATAAGGAATATGGTCTTAATAATGCAAGCAAGAATATTGCAAGAAGTGATGATGCTATGTGCAAGGGAAAATTAAGGAAGAAATGATAAATCTATCTCCTAATTAAATTCTAACCCATGCTGTGAAAACATAAGGCTCCACATTCCAGGAGAATATAGGGTTGACAGAAAGCTTGCCTTTCTTAAACTTTAGGTTGTCATAAGGCAATCTGGTTTATATAGAAAATAGGAAAATTATAGAAAGAGTATTTAAAATGAAAGAAAATAGGCTTTAAAACTATGTTCATTTACTAAAACTAGTACTAACTTTTATTGTCTCATGAATACAGAACTAAAAAAATTCAATTTTACAAAAGGTTTACATTTCAATTTCTGAAGTTAACATAATTGATTTTGAACCAAGTCCACTAAGTCATTCGGGAAAACTGCTAAGACTTTCCAAATCCTTGTTCAAAGTTCCTTGAATAGACAACACAGTAAGGCTTAATTGAAAGGTCAGATACGAAACTAGCAGAGACATACTTAATGGTATGTATCAAAAGTTTTTCAGTTTGGTTTGTTCTATCAAAAATGAAAAACGCTTATTATGGAGATATTTTTAAATCTTGTACTTTTAAGATATTCCTTTTTGATAATAAATTGGTGAAAATAATGTTTCAGATAAAAATAAAAAAAAAAAAAAACAAAACAAAAAAAAAAAAAACCAACCCTGTTAGCTAAATTTTGATTTTAAGTAATTTCTAGCCTTATGTGTTTAGCCTTTATGTTCTTCCAGCTTTCCATAAAACTCAGAAAACTGGGACATTCCTTCAGCTATCCTAAAATATTTGTACTTTATACACCGACTCAGTGACACTATACACCTAATGTTTAGATGCCTGCATTATATGGGCTAGAGCATGCCCTGTGTTATCTTTATAACCCAAAATCTGATGATTGGCCTTTTCTTATTCCTTCTCAATTAAATATTTTCTCAGCATTTACTGGCAATCAGAAGTATTACCAGTGTATTTGTTCCTTGCTTTTTCATTCAGATCCAGTGGATGAAATGACTGGAAGTTTTAATAACTTTAATAACTGGGAACTACTTTTTCCATGTTAAAAATGGCATATTGCACAGTTACATCGTATGTAGCATGTTACATAGTATGTAGTTTAAAAACTTGGGTTTAGACTACAGAAAAAGGGAGTGTGAAGAAGGAGAACCACATATTTTATTTATTTTCATCTCAGTATTGAAAGCTATGTTTTAGTTGTAAACCTGTTAGTCGTGGGGCCACATATAGTCACCTAAAACATAGCCAACTACATTTTATCTGGTTATTTTATCTAATCTCTTTATTGTCAATGAAAAGTTACTGACTCTATTTCAGATGTCTGGAGTAAGATGGCAGATGAATAACTACCATTAATATGATTCCATTTACCGAGAATATGAACATTTATTGGCAAAACGACTTACTTTTTGGCCATTAAAGTTACATTTTGTCATTTGTAGGCAAAAGGTGAGTTACTTGGTCTGTAAAAAAATGGTAAAAGTCTAAGTCCAGTGCCTTCTAAAAATCTAACAAAAATTGATTGGAAGGGAGCTTTGCCAATAGCAGGTTATACTTTCTTGCAGTCACACACACAAGTTAAACCCCTAAAATTAAGGAAGACTCAGTGGAGATGGGCAAGGGTGACATGCCCATGAAGCTCAGGGAATCATGCAGATTGTGACTGACCAAAGCTGTTTCAAAAAGCTGGCATCACAGACAGGACTGGATGTTAGTTTTTGCTTTAGATTAACTTCTCTATCAATTGAGCGATCAGTTGGTAATGTAAATGTTTCTTCTTGATTTTGTTCAAAGACTGTGCCTATCTCCCTGAGTTAGCCAGGGCAGCACAGGTGGAGTGAACACGTTGCTCAGCCCAACAGAGATGATAACAAATAAGATACTAAAAAAAGAATTTCAGAGAGAGCATCAAACTTAATCTGGCTTCGAAACACATATTGCTTCCTGGTAACTGGGGGTACCCAGCATCATGGTGATGAGCATGTTACAGAGACCTGTAATGGGAATCTTATTGTAACTGAACTGTGTATCGAAATTATTTTGTAAAGTCTAACTTATGTTTTTATTGCACTTTCAATGTATTTTTCTACCACTCTTCTAAATCAGAAATCCTGTGTAACACCAAATGCCTCCAGTGAAGTAAATTTGATATTAAATATTACACCCTCCAAACTAGAAATATCTAACAGAACCTTATCAGAGAGTATGGGACTGACACATTCCCACATAAATTCTGAAGGCTGCAGTGTCTGATGGTTTTCACTTTCATAAGTCTTTGTAACATTAATTTATTGACAGGCATCCTTAATATTAATATATTTTTAATAAAGATTTTCCTTAGTATTAATGAATAGAAAGTTGCCTAATTAGATTAGTATATATAGAAAAGGAAATAAATCACATGTATATTTACAAATTTAGACAGTCCCTCTCAGCATCTATTTGTATATAACTACTGAATTCCTTAATTTGTAGGTTCTTTCCTGATTTCCTACTCAAAAGGATATATATGTGTGCAATACAAACATGACTAGTAAAAACTGTAAGAAATTCTTTGCCAGTTACACTTGAAGCTAGCCTTCTACATAGAATCATAGAATAGTTAGGGTTGGAAAGGACCTTAACATCATCTAGTTCTAACCCCCTGCCATGGGCAGGGACACCTCCCACTAAACCATGTCACCCAAGGCTCTGTCCAACCTGGCCTTGAACACCGCCAAGGAAGGAGGTTTCACAGCTTCCCTGGAGGTTTTGCAAAGAAGACAGCAACAAGCAGAAGGCAGCCTTATGTTTAATATTTAGACAAAACTGTGTTTTCTTAGTCTTGCAGTTTGAATTGGGAGTCATGAAAAACAGAATTAATTCTAATCCTCACTTATCATAGGATAAGTTATTCTATCTCTATGAATAAAAAGGCAAAAAAAAAAAGATACAACAGTGCACTGTGTCTTGTTTCTTTATTAAATGCAGGAGTCTGAATTAAGATATCCATCTTCTTACACAGTTCAGAGTACTGTAAACGTGTGACAGAACTAAGAATAAATTGGAAGTGTTTCAAATCATGTCATGGTTATGATGCAGCACAGATTATGTTTACCTCTGCAGATTCTGAATGCAAGCTTCAATCATTAACATTTTTTTTTAGTGTTTCTGAATAAAAGTTTTGAAGTCCTGTGACTTCTTGGCATTTCACTGGATAAATTATCAGTAAGTGTGCCATTATAAGCGTGCTAGAACAACAAATTCTCAGATTTTTGTAATCTTTTTCAAAACTCTCAAGGAGGAAAAACAAATCACATTTAGGAGTTAAATCTTTTGCAGAAGCATAGGCTTGTGCACAGACTTTATAGCAGAAAGATTTTATACCTGCAATACTTATGAATTGTTCAGTTAGCAGTCTTAGAAAAATTTTTTAACAAAGTGTTTTGAAAAAATTCTGGGCATTTGACAGTGGGGAAAAAAATGAGATGAAATAAGAATACAGGTTAAAGAGAGAAAAAAATAATAACCATAACAATAATAGTAATAAAACCTAAAGGAGTCCTTCATAGGATTACAGCACATTATTTGGTTAGCCTTGTGGCCTCTAACAGATAATTTTCTAAGTCCATGTAGGGTTTTATGCTTCTCAGTCATTCACACAACATTTATTCAAAGAACTAGAGTGTTCTGCATGACAATAATGGACAAAGACCAGACTTAGAGCTTTATCATACAGAATCATAGAATCATAGAATAGTTAGCGCTGGAAAGAAACTTAAGATCATACAGTTCTACCACCCCTGCCATAAGCAGGGACACCCCACACTAAACCATNAAGAACTAGAGTGTTCTGCATGGCCAAGTAAGTCCAGAAGTTTGAAGAATCCAGATCGTTATTTTCATAGGTCTCATTCAACAAACTCAGAATATTTAATCAATCAATAATTATGTATTATTTTGGATACTTTAAAAACCTTAAACGATCACTGTGTCATCTTCTTGTGGTTGTTAGAATTATTACACTTCAATAAAGATAAGCATGTAGGTACTTATAACCATCTCAGATTTCTTTTTAATAAGCTTTGCTTTGCAAAACTGATTACATCAAAAAAGATTGCCTCTTTATAAGGAAGTCTTTCATAATTAAATAATATTTTCCTTTTGAAACACAGAATAATTCAAAACCACACAGAAAAGCTCAACACTACTGAAAATTTTAATATATCAAGACAATAATGGACAAAGACCAGACTTAGAGCTTTATCATACAGAATCATAGAATCATAGAATAGTTAGCGCTGGAAAGAAACTTAAGATCATACAGTTCTACCACCCCTGCCATAAGCAGGGACACCCCACACTAAACCATGTCACCCAATGCTTCATCCAATCTGGCCTTGAACGCTGCCAGGGATGGAGCATTCACAACCTCCCTGGCCAACCCATTCCAGCATCTCACCACCCTTACAGGTTATATCCAATCTAAACTTCCCCTGTTTATGCTTTCACCTATTACCCCTTCTCTTATCACTACAGTCCCTAGTGAAGAGTCCCTCCCCAACATCCCGATAGGCCCCCTTCAGATACTGGAAGGCTGCTATGAGGTCTCCATGCAGCCTTCTCTTCTCCACGCTCAACAGACCCAACTCTCTCAGCCTGTTTTCATACAGGAGGTGCTCCAGTCCCCTGATTGTGGCCCTCCTCTGGACTTGTTCCAACAGCTCCATGTCCTTTTNTCTCAGCCTGATACAGGAGGTGCTCCAGTCCCCTGATTGTGGCCCTCCTCTGGACTTGTTCCAACAGCTCCATGTCCTTTTTATGTTGAGGACACCTGAACTGCACACAATACTCCAGGTGAGGTCTCACAAGAGCAGAGCAGAGGGGCAGGATCACCTCCTTTGACCTGCTGATTACGCTCCTTTTGATGAAGCCCAGGATATGATTGGCTTTCTGGGCTGCAAGTGCACACTGAAGATGGCTCATGTTCATTTTCTCATTGACCACCACCCCCAAGTCCTTCTCTGCAGGGCTGCTCTCAATCTCCTCTTTGCCCAATCTGTAGCTGTGCCTGGGATTGCTCCAACCCATGTGTAGGACCTTGCACTTGACATGCTTAAACTTCATGAGGTTGGCATCAGCCCACCTCACAAGCGTGTCAAGGTGCCTCTGGATGGCATTTCTTCCCTCCAGTGTATCCACCAAATCACACAGCTTGGTGTCATCGGCAAACTTGCTGAGAGAGCGTACTCAATCCCACTGTCCATGTCAGCGACAAGGATGTTGAACAAGACTGGTCCCAATGCCAATCCCTGAGGGACACCACTTGCTACTGGTCTCCAGCTGGACATTGAGCTATTAACCCCCAGATGAATTTCATCAAGCCCCATGGACTTGTGTATGTTCGGGTTCTTAGGATGGTCTCGAACCAGATCCTCTTTTACAGTGGGCCTAGAGACTTCATTCTCACAGTCTCTGCATCTGCCTTCCAAGATTTGTGTGGTACGGTCAGAGCCTTTGTCATTGAAGACCAAGGCAAACAAGTCATTCAGAACCTCAGCCTTCTCCAAATCCAGGGAAGCCAGGTTTCTTGATAGCTTCTGGGGAGGGCACGCTGTCTCTAGTCTGTCTTTTATTTACTACGTACCTATAGAATCTCTTCCTGTTATCTTTAACATCCGTAGGTAAGTTTCATTCTAACTGGGCCTTAGCTTTCCTAACCTGGTCCCTAGCTTCCCACACAACATTCCTGCATTCTTCCCAGGCCACCTGTCCTTGCTTCCAGCTTTTATAAGCCTCTTTTTTTCCTTCAAATTTTCATCAGCAGCTCCTTATCCATCCATGGAGGTCTCCTGGCTCTCCTGCACTTCCTTCTATTTGGGATGCAACACTCCTGAGCTTGCAGTAGTTGATCCTTGAATATCAGCCAACAGTCTTGGGCCCCCCTGCACCCCCGGGCTATATCCCATGGAACCTTACGAAGCAGGTTCTTGAAGAGGCCAAAGTCTGCTCTCCTGAAGTCCAGGGCAGTGAGTTTGCTGCACATCTTCTCACTGTCCTGAGGATCTTGAACTTGACCATCTCATGATCACTATAACCAAGGCTGCCCTGGAGTGTCACATTCCCAACCAGCCCTTCCCTGTTGGTGTACACGAGGTCAAGCATGGCACCTCTTCTTGTCAGCTCCTCTATTACTTGCACAAGGAAGTTGATTTCCATGCAATTGAAGAACCTCCTGGGTTTTTTGTGCGGGGCATACCGTCCCCCCAGCAGATATTAGGGTGGTTGAAGTCCTCCATGAGGACAAGGACCTGCAAGCATGAGGCTGTTCCTATCTGTCTATAGACCACTTAGTACCGCTTATATCTTATATAACATAAAGGTATGTTCTATGCCTAACGGCAGTCACATTTTATTTTGCAAGCTATGACTTTGAGCCAGATGGAAAATACCCGACTTTTTGAACTTCTTCTATCCCTTGTAGCAAGAACTGTTTCTTCCTTCAAATATGCTCATGAGGTCATTAAATGTCATTGAATGACTATGCAATCATGGCTTGTTTGGTACTTGAGCAAAACATGTTTGGAAGGCATATCCCCCATGTCTCCTGGTGCTGCAATAAAGAATACCTGCTTGCCAACTTAAAGTTTTTTGGCGAGTTTTTGGAGTTTTTCTATGAATCATCAGGAAGAGCTGTACCCATTTTAAATTTCTGTGTGTGTATATATATATATATGTATATTTGACAACTTTATGTAAACAGAATTCAAGATCTCGTGTATGCTGACACATCCAAGACCTCAAACTGACTCTTTTGCTTTTAGGTCTTGGGGGTGGTGGTCGATGAGAAAATGAACATGAGTCGACAGTGTGCACTTGCAGCCCAGAAAGCCAACAGTATCCTGGGCTGCATCAAAAGGAGCGTAATCAGCAGGTCAAAGGAGGTGATCCTGCCCCTCTACTCTGCTCTAGTGAGACCTCACTTGGAGTACTGTGTGCAGTTCAGGTGTCCTCAACATAAAAAGGACATGGAGCTGTTGGAACAAGTCCAGAGGAGGGCCACAAGGATGATCACGGGACTGGAGCATCTCCCATACAAAGAAAGGCTGAGAGAGTTGGGTCTGTTGAGCGTGGAGAAGAGAAGGCTGCATGGAGACCTCATAGCAGCCTTCCAGTATCCGAAGGGGGCCTATCGGGATGTTGGGGAGGGACTCTTCATTAGGGACTGTAGTGATAGGACAAGGGGTAACGGGTTCAAACTTAAACAGGAGAGGTTTAGATTGGATCTAAGGAAGAAATTCTTTCCTGTGAGGGTGGTGAGATGCTGGAATGGGTTGGCCAGGGAGGTTGTGAGTGCTCCATCCCTGGCAGTGTTCAAGGCCAGATTGGATGAAGCCTTGGGTGACATGGTTTAGTGTGAGGTGTCCCTGCTTATGGCAGGGGGGATGGAGCTAGATGATCTTAAGGTCCTTTCCAACCCTAACCATTCTATGATTCTATGATTCTAGTGCCCCTCAATAGGATATCACAGATTCTAAATGCTGTGAGTTTAACAGCAGCCTTGGCTGATGCCTAATCTTGGAGACACTTTATAAAGTTAAGGATAAATGACATTAGAGCAAAATGAAAAATAAATCCTTATGTCTGTCTCCATTTGTCCTGCATGTTCCTCTTTTAACATATAATTTGCTTTGGTACCTTAGCTAGCTCAGTTACTACCATGACACTGCCTTTTTGGATAAAAATACTATTCTCTTATAAGGTTTTGATTTTTTTCTTTCAGTATCACATATAACTACATGTTTGTTCACAGCAAAAAATGCTTGGTTTTTGTATTTTATTCTTTTTTTGTTTTTTTTCTGATTGTGTATGTTTATGGACTACTTTTTGTTTGTTTGTTTGTTTGTTTTTTCCACTGATAGGATTTGAGGGTTTGCTTGCTTGCTTGCTTGCTTTTATGAAGTATCTTTCTACATCAGTTTAAAGAAAGGACTTGAGCCAAAGATTTCTATAGAGATTTCTCAATATTAGTCTAGTGGCCAAAAGTATTGAAGATTTTTTGGGTTTTCCTGACCTAATAACTGATCTGGTCTGGTCTGCAGAGGAAGAAAAATGTTGTTGGCATTACAGATCAGCCAGCTTGCTGGCTGTTGTGAAACATGGGTTTAAATGTTTGATTTTTCCATATATATTTTATGGTTTGCAAATGGCAGAGCTAACCTACTTCCAGTACCTTAGGTAAGCAACCTTAGCATGGCATTCCTAGGTTACCCAAAATCTGTATATTTTACAGATCAATGGGCACCTGAACATTATGTACTTCAGTACTGTACTCCATTTGAAAAATATTCTAATCCCTTATTTCCCATAAAACTGTCAAACTATCGAAATAGCCACTTTTTCTTTTTTTACTTTATGTGGTAAAATGCATTTATGTAGGCATTTTTCTAATGTTTATAAAATTCAATAAAGTAAGTTTGCTAGAAGGTTTCTTGTAGCATGTGTAAATAATAAAAACAAGATTTTGCTGTAACCTTCATTTCTTGCTGTAAAATTACTGCTATTGTGACAGTTTTAATAACAAATCTATATAATTTACCAATACTTTCAATGTACATATAGGATATATATTACATGCAGTAATATATATCTTACTATATTAAGTACTCCTTTTTTCATTTGTAGGAAATATTTATAATATCTAAGTTTCAGCCTTCAACATGAAGAGGTGCAGAAGTACTCTATACACTAATTAAATCAATAAAATCTCCATAGGGATACATTAATTCACAAATAATTTGTTTTAATATGAACACGAATACTTCCTTTTATTAAGCAAGTACATTTGTTCTGCCAGGAAAAGAATTTCCCTGACATTTTTATTATGTTACTTATTTTAATAGGGAAGTAACTGTTTCTCTGCTACTTAGGGTCATTATTAGTATTTCACATTACAGAATGTTTTTTGGATAAACATAGGTTCAGTCATAGCTGAACACTTCACTGGAAATTAGTATGCAGAAAAAAATATTTTTTTTGCCATATTTACATGTTCAGTTTGTGTAACCAATTACACCATTGTAGGCAAAACAGACCACTTGGGGGGATTTAATTCAATTTCTTGACAATTAATAGCAGATGCGTATTCCCCCCACCTCTCCATTCTTCTTGAGCTCCCCTTCACTCTCAACTCTTCTACCTCCTCAGACAGAGGATGGAGACAGAGAATGGAGGTCATGGTCAGTTCATAATGTTTTCCCTCTTCTGGTCCTTCCTCTTCCTACTCGTCCTCTGATCCACCTTGGGGTCCCTTCCACGGGATACAGTCCTTCTTTAATTTCTGCAACATGGGCCCTCCCACAAACTGTAGTTCTTCACTACAGTGCTCCAGCGTGGGTCTCTCATGGGAGAAGTCCTCCCTGAACTTCTCCAATGTGGGTCCTTCCCAGGAGCTGCAGTTCTTCATGAACTGTTCTAGTGTGGGTCCTGTCCACAGGGTGCAGTCCTTCAGGAACAGGCTGCTCCAGCATGGGTCTCCTATGAGGTCACAAGTCCTGCAGAAAACCTGCTGCAGCGTGGGCTTCTCTTGGGGACCACAGGTCCTGCCAGGAGCCTGCCCCAGCAAGGGCTTCCCTTGGGGTCACAGGCTTTTTCAGGCATCCCCTTGCTCCAGTGTGGGGTCCTCCACTGACTGCAGATGGATATCTGCTGCACTGTGCACCTACAGGGGCTGCAGGGAGACAGCCTAACTCCCCAAGGGCTTCTCCACAGGCTGCTGGGAACCTCTGCTTCCATGCCTTGAAAACCTCCTCCTACTCTATGGTGTCTGCAAGGCTGTTTCTCTGATGTCTTTCTCACTCCTGTCTCCCAGCTGCTGTGCAACTGATTTTACACTTAGACAAATACATTATCACAGAGGTGCTACCAACAGGGCTAGTTGTCCTGGCTTTGGCCAACTGGAGGTCCATCTTGGAGCTGGCTGAAACTGGCTCTGTTTGACATGGGGCCAGATTCTGGTGTCTTCTTACAGAAACCATGCCTGTAGTCCCCCAGCTACCAAAACCTTGCCATGTAAACCCAATGCAAATAGATAGATATGGCTATGACAGAAAGTGTCTTGTTTTGTCTGTGAAGAACAAAAATGTTTCATTCTGTGTTAACAAAGCTTTTCCCATACTTGAGGAGGATGTTGGTGGTGCTTGCTTTGGTTTTGTTTTGTTTAATTTCTCCCCATACTTCATAGAATGTATAAAACATTTCTTTTTTTTTTTCAATAATGTAGTCTCAGCCATTATTCACTTTGTTGCAGACCTACACTGAGTATGTGGTCACGCTAATGACCAAGAGTCATTAAATAAGTAAAATAAAATTACAATACTTCAAGCCAAACTATTGTCTGCTTTACCATTTAGTTAAAACTGTGTCCTATTCAGCTCTTCTACACATACAAAAATCTATTTATATTCTGACTGCAATAGGAACTTTGCAGATATAATTAAGACTCCTTTGAAAATGTAATAAAGTATCCACATTAAAAAAAAAGAAAAAAGAGACAATATTACTAGAAAAGATATCACAATAACTGAAATTAAACATGCACACAGATGTCATTATACAAAAGCACAGCTTTTTTACAAAATGGAAAAATGCTATTAGTCTTTAATTAAACTGAGTTTCTGAGATTGGGGAAACTTTTAAGGCAAAAGGAAGACTTGCTGGGTTCTATTTGCTTTGTTTACCTGTTTAACAGTTATGTCAGGTGAGAAGTTACAGTTTCACTAACTTTTATACAAGTGCTATTTGATGTAATCAGTGTATATTTCCAGAAGTAATAATTCTGAAAAAATTTGCACAAATCATAGGATAAAAGATAAAATAATTACATGATATTTTTGAAGTCTGGCAAGCCTTTGCACCTAACAACAGACAACAACAGCAACAAGGAAAAAAAAAGAAGTAAAAGGAGAAGAAGAACAAGAAGCCCCATCCCTAGAACTGTTCAAAGTCATGTTATATGGAGCTTAGAGCAGCCTAGTCTAGTGGAAGGTGTCCCTGCCTGTGGCAGGGTGGTTGGAACTACATGATCATTAAGGTCCCTTCCAACCCAAACCATTCTGATTCTATGATCATTCTATGAAGAAGGAAAAATGAGCAGCTTAAAGAATTATAATAATAGTAATATGAATAACAAATTCACTTCCTTAAGTGGAAAAAAAGGTTGCAGAGAAAGAGCTGTGACTATACCTATAGCTTGTTCAGTGAGCAGGACTGAGCAGATTTTCAGGCACACATGGTCATTCTTTTTTTTATGTTCACTTTCTGTCCTCAGAGGGAAAGGCAAGGCAGACAACAAGGTTCCCAGGACAGAAAGTGAAGAAACAGATGGAACTCAAGGCTGACTTTAATTCCTTTTTTTGTATTTTTAGCTTTGTCCTCCCTGATGAGATGCAATTCTTCTGCTTGAGTAGGTCTGGCTATGTCCCTCAAGTTGAATACTGAGGAACAGACTGCCAGCTGGAAAGCAGGATTGTGAGACTTTGGCTTTTCATTGCAGGATCCATGCAATCCACTGAAGAGCAGATGACGTCATCTACCTGGACTTGTGCAAAGCGTTCGACACTGTTCCACATGACATCCTTGTCTCTAAATTGGAGAGACACCAATTTGATAGATGGACCACTCGGTGTATAAAGAACTGGTTGGATGGCTGCATGCAAAGAGCTGTGGTCAATGGCTCAGTGTCTGGCTGGAGACCAGTAGCGAGGGGTGTCCGTCAGGGATAGGTGTTGGAACCTGTCTTGTTCAACATCTTTGTTGCTGACATGGACAGCGGGATTGAGTGCACCCTCAGCAAGTTTGCCGATGACACCAAGCTGTGTGGTTTGGTGGATATGCTGGAGGGAAGGAAGGCCATCCAGAGGGACCTTGACACGCTCGTGAGGTGGGCTGATGCCAACCTCATGAAGTTTAAGCGTGACAAGTGCAAGGTCCTACACCAGGGTCGGAGTAATCCCAGGCACAGTTACAGGTTGGGCAAAGAGGAGATTGAGAGCAGCCCTTCAGAGGAGGACTTGGGGGTGGTGGTCGATGATAAAATGAACATGAGTCGACAGTGTGCACTTGCAGCCCAGAAAGCCAATCATATCCTGGGCTTCATCAAAAGAAGTGTGACCAGCAGGTCGAAGGAGGTGATCCTGCCCCACTACTCTGCTCTTGTGAGACCTCACCTGGAGTACTGTGTGCAGTTCTGGTGTCCTCAATGCAAAAAGACATGGAGCTGTTGGAACAAGTCCAGAGGAGGGCCACAATCAGGGGACTGGAGCACCTCCTGTGTGAAGACAGGCTGAGAGAGTTGGGGCTGTTGAGCGTGGAGAAGAGAAGGCTGCATGGAGATCTCATAGAAGCCTTGCAGTATCTGAAGGAGGCCTATAGGGATGCTGGGGAGGGACTCTTCATTAGGGACTGTCATGATAGGACAAGGGGTAATGGGTTCAAACTTAAACAGGAGAGGTTTAGATTGGATCTAAGGAAGAAATTCTTTCCTGTTAGGGTGGTGAGATGCTGGAATGGGTTGGCCAGGGAGGTTGTGAGTGCTCCATCCCTGGCAGCGTTCAAGGCCAGATTGGATGAAGCCTTGGGTGACATGGTTTAGTGTGAGGTGTCCCTGCTTATGGCAGGGGGGATGGAACTAGATGATCTTAAGTTCCTTTCCAACCCTAACTATTCTATGATTCTATGAGTACCCCAGATTTCTCAGGGTCACAGCATGTGAGGAATCTGCCTGAAGTCTTCTTGTGGGTATAGAGCCATAGGCACTGAAAGGATACATGGGAATTTCAAACCAGCCCTTTAAAAAAGAGATTCAATATTTACTTTACAAGTGCAAGTACTGCATAGTGTTTCTGATACTAACTGTTACATCTCTGCTAGACTGTGAGTGCTTTTCTAGGTGGTTGAAGGAGTATATGGAAGAATTAATTCATGTTTTTTTCAGAGGAAAAAACATAGTGCAATAGAAGGAAAGGGTATGTTTATATATTCTGCTTTAAGGCATAATTTCTGTTATTAAATGAAATATTAAAAAATGACAACAGATACAGGAAAATAATTCTGATATATACAGTCACCTCAGCAAGCAATATCAAAATTGGCATGGGATCTGTATTTACAGAAGCTACCAAATGAAATGGTTGTGAATAAACATATTCCTTATCAATTGCATTTATTGTACTGTAAATCAGATTATAAGAAAGCTATATATGTTTTTAAAACTTGGTGCTGTTGTTTTTCCAGCCTCTTTACAATGTCCCACTTGAAGATATTGTAGTATTTAGCTTTCAAAATGTAATTTTAGTTTTCAGTGGTATGTAGAACCAGCTTATTGTTACTACAAAATTATAATTAAGGAAGAAAAAAAAAAATCTGAAGTTAGAATGGGGAAACCATGTTATAATTTAGGTATGTTATTAAAGTTAAGCAGTTTGACATAAGAACGGGTAGTCCAGCTTCCTTTTTTTTTTTTTTTTTTTTTTTTAAAAAAAAAAATACTTTTTTTTTTTTTTAACCT